>JAVSBS010006587.1:0-17010 GCA_033124195.1 Coracias cyanogaster | reverse complement strand
CCCTATGTTCAACCTTCTACCTGCTTCCAGAGCCCTTCAGCTGGTTCACAGCAGAAGAAAGCGGCACTCAGTGCGGACGGACGCACCTTGCTGAGGAGCAGCTCAGAGGAGCTGCTGGAGGGCAGGCTCTTACTGCAGGGGCATGAAACATCCTGAGCAGCCTGGCTTTGCTGTTCCATGTAAATCCAGACACCCTTTGGCATCCGTCCTCCGGGCATGCTACGCTGGGCCCTGCCTGCAGGGCACCCAGGGAACAGTCACCCCAGCGCTCATTACGGGATTTCTCTTTGCTTTGCCCAAGACCCAGGGAAAGGCTAAGAAGAAAACTAGCTGCAGGTATGGTACTTTCCTACAAGCTGGGACGAGCACTGGGGAGACAGACCTTGCTCTGCTTTGTTGCCTTACTGGCCACATTCCCTAGCAGAGTGCTTGGTGCAGATAGAGATTGCTTGCTCCAGAAGTGAAATAACATGATTCTTGTCCCGAGAATAAGGACAAACGGTCCTTTCCTGTGGTGTCCAAGAAAGCTGTAGCCCCCACATCTCTTCATAGCCCATGGCAGGCACAGCTGTGTCCCCCCAGGCACTTCTGGCCTGAAGTTCCTCGACAGCATTTGGCAGAGCCTGTGCCAGTGCCTGGTTGGCATGCAGGTCCCAAGGAGGAGGTTTCTTGAACCTACTCCCTTTCCCATTGCACAAGGGATGACCTCATGGCTGGGGGTGCAGAATGAAACCAGGAGCATGCTGCAGGATATCTGCACATCACAGGGCATCATCTTGCCTAAAGGAGACAGGATAGTTCGTCTCCTGAGAAGGAGCTGTCAAAAGCCGAGGAATGCTGCTCCTGTTGGGTGCATTGACAAGGAGAGCTTGCCATCTGCTGAAAAGCAATCAGCATTGACAGGCAACAGTCTGGCAAGAGCTCTTGAGTGTAGGTAGGCAGAGAAGAAAGGCCTGTGTCAGCAGTCCCTAGAGAGCTGGATGGCATTTGGACTTGACAAGAGAGCAGGAAGAGCATCCTCTGAGGGAAGGAAGCATCGATCTCGGGCAAATGAGGAATGGCAAAACTCACTGCAGGGTTTTCATATGCTTCCACCCCACTTGAGCCCTCCTTGGAGGTGCCTGTCCCCATTACAAGGGTAGTAGAAAGAAGTAGGTGTCTGTGCAACTAACGCATCTTGATTCCTTCACTAGTAGGCAGAAGGGAGAGCTGGTGTGGCGGCACCTTGCATCTCCACAGCATGGTTTGCTGGCATGTCCCTCAAGCTGTCTGCGTGCTGTTCACAGCTTCCCCCAGCACTCCCTGCACTGCTGAGATACTTCCCTCCCTTTGACATATTCTCAGGATTCAGCTTTCTGTTACACAGCACATCTAGCCCAACTACCATCAAGCATCCTGTTCCCAACCACATCAGCTCCCAGGAACACACAATCCTCAGTTTTCCCAGTCAGATTTTATTAAAGTCTAGGAGGATATAAGCAGATGCCTAGCACAAGGTATTGAAGATCTGGTCTACCAACAGATGGACTAAACCTTCCCTGGCAATACAAGTACTGGTACCTCTAGGTAGTAAGTCTTATTAATACACTGTATAACATTGCTATTAAAAGCCATATCAACGTTATTGGCCCGTTACCCCACTGCTGCACCGAGATGGTACACAACAGTACCCCAACAAGGGAAAGCTCTGGGACATTACTCTCCTGGTGTGGAAACCACCATGGGAACTTGACAGCACATAGACCAGGTTCTTGCCCTTTTAATTCAAAAAAGCAAGAGTAACAGTGGCGGCACCAAATGTCTTGAATTCCATGTGTTTCAAGGCCCAAACTCATGTAAAGTATCCCCTGGTTTCTAGTAGGTGAGATTGTTTTTTCCCTAGCAGACCCAGGCTGCAAGCCTGTACTCAGCACAGCTGGAGTAAAACGGGGTGCAGGACATTCTCCTGCCTCTGGCTCAAGTTGCACAAGCATTTCTTCAGCAGCAGTATCATTTTAAGCAGCATTTGGTTCCAGGTATTTATTTCCAACCCTGCTGTATCTACTAGACTATCCAGTCCAAGTGTTCACATAGCTTTGTGATGATCCAGATGGGGAAAATTAACTAGGTTAAAATGAACCCAGCAAGACCCTCCCAAATGAACAGTGTTGAAAGAGTATGAGCAGTGGGGAGGAGTAGGAGGAAGCAAGAGAGCTCCTTTCTACAGCATAGATTGGGAATCTACACCCTGAAAAATACTGACATGAGACCAAAGAAAAATGAAACAGAAACAACAGGGAAAAGGAGTGGCCACGGTCTCCAATTTTTGTTTTGAATTGCTCCTATCAATCATTCTCATTTAGAGGAAGGATGGGGAAATTGCTTCAATCAAGAGAATAGCTCTGAACTTCTCTTCCCAAGTTCAGCCCGAATCTTGAGCTCTACTATTATGAAATTCTCCAAACAAGTGCTTAGACCATGTTACATTGTAACTCAAGTTTGTGGAAACTATCAGCTGCTATTTGAGTGTAGGTTTGTATGAAACTCCAGGGATACTCCAGTGAAAGGTTCTTTTGCAAGTCTGGTCAGAATCAAATAGTTCCCCAGGAAAGTAACAGGCTTTGCAATTCCAGGTATGTTTCTAGACTGAAGATGCTCAGACATATCTAGAGTGACTCTCCGAAGGTTTTCTTCATTAAATTATGAGGAAGACCAGGAAAAAATTCAGTCTAGTAATCGTGTAAAGGGGCCTGCAAAATCTAACGTTTAATTAGTGGGAAGATCTTCAAAACCAGAAGATACGCTACCACTACCGTCTCACGCTCCTTTCCTGAGTAGTCACGCCTGGCAGCCTCTTGCAGGGCTCCTCGGCTTTAATGTACACATTACTCCATCTAGCGGCCTAAAGGTTCCAGCATCCAAGAGCTTAAAGCTCTGCCCTGGTACCAGCTGGAATTCAAACCTCTGCAGCAGTTTTGCCATCACCACTTTCGCCTCCATCTGTTAAGAAGAAAAGCAAACTCATTGTCAGTGACAGCAAATACAGCTTGGACTGCAGCTATTTAGGAGTCAGTGCATTATGTCATGCTGCTTTGTCAATACAGAGATTTAGAAGTTAAATGTTACTCTGTTAATGCAGCTGGCTGAGTTTGAGCAGGAAGAATAGAGTCACCTGGGGCTTCCTGGACTTGAAGACAACTGACAGGCACTAAGGTCAGTCCTGCATTTATGTGTTAACAATGTTTTGGAAAGCAGAGTGTACAACTAAGCACTTTAACCTGAAGATTTTGAGCACTGGTGCTTAGATGAATTCACAGCACAGCTGACCTCCTACTGTCCTTCTGAAATGCTCTCTGCCATGCTCATATACTTCATTTATTGTTCCTCCCACCCACGCAGCCCCCTCTTCAACTTCTCAGTGCCAGTCCTGGCTTGTACCCTTCTGCCAGCTGACATTTTCCTTGCCTTGGCTGCCAGCTGCAGCCATGCGACGGTCCCTAAGAGCCCCTGCGCACTCCCTGTGCATCTGACCTCGCCTGGCAAAGGGATGTTGACCATGACTCCCATCAAGGGGTTTGGATTCAAGCAGGGTGACCCAGGACAGTTCAGGAGAGCAAGACATGCCCTGTCATGGGCATGGTGGGGATCCTCCCTCTAGAGGGAAGAGGGTCAGTGCACCATCAGCATGGCTTTTGGTCCCCCACTGCCAGCCATGACCAGCACAACCTCTGCTGGCCCAGTGCTCACTAATGACATGTCGTTCCAGGCCTCTGCTTACCTGTGCAAACACCTGCCCGATGCAGGATCGGGGTCCCAGAGAGAATGGAAAATAGCAGTAATATGGCCTGCAAAGAAAAATGTTCAAAGCTGGCACTCTGACAGCTTGGTAAAGAAACAAGCAAATGTTTCATCACAACAGCAAGGAAATGGTCTAAATACCACCTGACCTAGCTGACTTACTAAGACAATCTCCAAATGAATATTTTGTTTTGCTTCAGAGCAGCAATACAGCTCTGCAGCACGTTTCCTCATCATCTCCACTTACTATACGGCTCTGCTCACAGAGTTGTTTTCACGCACGCAAATCTTATTTCAAAGCCAAATGTCAAGCATACTCTTGATGCTCTCCAGCTCATCATGAGGCCATAACGATCCACCTCATTATTGCTCCTTTGGGCATCTCTAAATCATGTCAGTGAGGGGCATCTGGTTCAGGAGGCCAGATTCACTCTAGGCTGAAATAAAACCCCTGACTCACAAAGTAGTTACATGCAGGGATTGGCACCAACTGTTAGGTCCCACTGCACTCCCACCTACTGATTAGATGTAAGCTGCCTGCCCACGTGGCTGAACAGCATCTCTTGTCCCACAGCCCCTTGTCCCCTCTCTAATGTGGAGACACTTCAAGCATCCTGGGGCCAGGGCTGCAGGTATTAAGCGTTCGTATTGCACTAAGGCAAATATTCAACCTGGTTTGGCCCAAAGCTTTGCCCTCAATGTAAACATTGAATAACACTAGTATTGTTTTTTTCTGAAGGTATCATGTGGTCTAAAGAACTTCTGAATAAAAGCTGCAGATTATTGCTCTGCATTTACATTTCGGTAAGGATTTAGTGTTACGCATACTGGAATGGAAAAATAGTTTTATTCTACTTTTTTTTCCCCTTGAAATATCTTTCTGTAATGGTTCCTTCTTACATATTTAATGACCTGGGAGTAAAAAGAAACTCACTTAGGTGCATCTTTGCTAAATCGGTCTGGATTGAAAATGAGTGGATCTTTGAAGTACCTTTCCATCCTTCCCATTATATAAGTACTGAACTGCAAAGAAAGTTTATTTGCGTTAGTCAGGAGCAGCACACTGAAAATGCCTCTTTGCTATCCCAGGTACAAAACCGTAACTGCCTTCCACTTGCCAGGCGAAAATGATTCAGAGTCCCAATTCATACCCCAGTTTTGGCCAGAATTTCAGAGAAGCCAGTAGAAATAAGCCCAGGGAGGATTTTGGCCCTCTGATACACTGATCTGTTACATTTGGATTGACTACAGCAGCTAAAAGCTGCTGATGGTGGATGGAACTCACAACAAGTGCTGTCTTTGCAGGAATTCTTATGCCATTGATGACATGCTCCTTCTCCAACCAGCGTATTGTCCCTGGGACAGGTGGGTACAACCGCAATGATTCCTTCAGAACCTGTGTCCATGAAAAGCGCAAAAGGTCAGTTAGTTAATACCATGTAGGAGGCAGAAATAAAATTAATTACCTCACTATGGCCTTTCACTTTGGCTAAATGGGAGCTTTTGGCTTGTGGAACAGATGCTGGTGTATCTGCCTTGGACTCCTGTGGGTAAAATATACGGCTAAGTCAGCTCCTTCAGGCTTTGTTCTTTCTTAGGACTGGCAAAATACACAGAAAAAGAAGCAAAAACCACAAGAGATCCCATGCATTGAACAGATCCAACACCTCAAGTCAAGTCAACTACTAAGTAAAAAAGTAGTGGAAAGCAAATTGAAGCAAATTCAAAGGGAATATCTAAGAGTGAAGTCTCATGCCACTGATGAGCTGCTCTCGGCACTGGCTGCCATGAGGATGGGTGGTTGCTCCCACCTCCTTCCCACTCTCACCACTGTGCTCCCACTCCTGCCATTGTCCTGCTTCTGCTGCTCAGGGAGCTGAGCCAGGTCAAAGCACCAAAATTACAAAAACAAACCTGGCAAAGGAAAATGAATAGGAACAGTGAGGAAAAAATTGAATGAGACCATTTCTTTTGGTGGCAGTGAGCTGTAAAAATGGCTTATTTCATCAAAGTGAAACCTAATTAACAGCACACATTAGCATCGCGCTGCAAATGCAATTAATGGTGTGTATGCACGAGTGCATTAATGAAAAAGAAGCGTGGACAAAGGGACTCAGAATTGCCTGAGCGACAGGAGGGGAGTCCTGTGGTCTCTCATACTTCAATGATGGACTGGCTTTGACCAAGGGTGACTGTAATTTTGGTTGTACAGATCCAAGCTTGTTCTGTTAAATAAACAGTTGGCTTTGACTGGCTCTCATGTGATCTCTCTTAAAACTGAAAGGCTCCTTCTAATTGGAGTGGTGTAATTGTGATGGTGTTTGGAGAAGTCTAAGGAAACCTGCCGATTTCTGTAATCACACAGAGATGCATTTTCCTTATGAGAAATATACCCTTAAAATCTATCTGCTGTCAAAGCACAGTGATTCGTGGGATGGGATTTGGCAAATGGTAAAACACCATCACCCACCCTGAGGTAGGGCAGTTTTAAGAGAAAAGCAATCACAGTAGATTACTAATATCACAGGGAAATTTAAGCAGAATAGTTTCCAGGACTGTGATTCAGCCTCTCCTAAGGCCTGCTGGTGTCCACCATCTTGTAAAAATGTATATGCAACATAAGCACTGGCAAGTACCAAGCCCTGGTTTTGCAGTTCATTACCAATGCACATTTCTATACACAAGACCTCTTTTAGGACCAAAATCTCTTCCCCCCCCCCCGCCCCCGGTGACGGAAGAGAGTTTCAAGAGTGAGTAATGAAATATTCAAATTACAAAAAACCTAGCCATTAATTTTGGATGTCCTCAAATCCTGCTGATCTTGTGGTGCATGGTGAGATTGTAGCTGGAAATGCTTTAACAATAACCAAACACAAATAGAGCTGTGAGTTAGGAAGTGTGTTGGATTCACACACAGGTTGGGATCCAAATTGCAAACCCTTCTTAAGATATGGGTATGGTTTCAGCTTAAACAGGTAGAGATTAAGCAACTCTGCTCCAGCTCCCAGCTTGGTAATAATTAAAGCAAGCAGTGAGGGAATCGTGGGATTTTGGAAAGTAATTCGAGAAGCATCCTTCCCAGCAAGGCTGGGCTGCTGCAAACAGCTCACGGTATCTGCTTGCTGACTCTCTGCGGACAAGGATCAAATACTGGCACTGCTCTTAAAATTTTAAGTGTGGGGCTTCTCTTGGCAGTCCCATGAGATGACAGGAGTGCTACCAAACAGCTCTGAATGGTATTTTACCTTACTCCTACAGTACCTGTGATAAGTAGGTGAGTTTGCCAAGATCCTCATAGTCAATGTCTCTCTTGGCACCAAGAACTTCATCCACTTCAGCCTGAAGCCTGCAGTTAAATTAAGACATGTTAGTTACAGGTGCCCTTTTCTTGCTAGGCAAGTTGACAAATTACATTTTTCAGTCTCCAGACACTGAGTTGGACTTTGACTCCCCTACTCAGCCAAAATGCCTACTGATGCCCAGCCAGCCTGCCTGAACTTGTGCCTTTTATCAGGATGGAGCAGTGTGCATACAGTGCAGCCAAATCAGGCAGGACTCAGAACCAGGTTTGTACAAAGGCTTTCAAAAACATCACTTAGGTGGAACTGAAGTAATTAATCTTAACCTTTTCTTTTAAATTGGACTATGAAACTGTTCATTTTGGAAGGGACTCTAGAATTTATTGGGAAATGATCCTAGTTTTTTAATAATCCTTGTAATTAAGTTCACCTTGAAACTAACAGCAAGCTGGGTTTCCAAATTGAAGTGCACGTACCTTTCCAGTATTTCAGGATGCTGAGCCAGTGCCATTACTGTAAATGACAACTGATTGGCAGTGGTTTCATGACCTAACACACAAAAAAAATTGGTTTCAATGTTAGTGTGAAATAATAACATGATCTAAATATAATCTACTAGTGCGATTGTGAACAGGAAACTTTAAACATCAGGCCCCGAAGTTTAATTTCAAGCATGCTAGAAACTAAAGGAAAGACTAAAAGGGATGCAACTTCTACATAAGGAGCTTTCAAGAATGACAAGAACAAGGCTTAGCTGGTAAAGATATGAGCTGTCTTGCTCAACTCAAAGCTGCAGTGGCTGCATACAGCACCTCCTGGTTATGAGCTCCCCAACAGAAGGGTCAGTGAGGTTCAACAATTGCCTTGTCGTATTATGGGGGACTTAATATGTGCTTCTACTGAGATGCAAGGATTTACTGGTTTTGAGGGAAAACAGAGTTTTTAATTATCTTTCTTTGAAATGTCTGCTTTATGTGAATAGTTTATTTTTTTCATGGATAGGCATATGTATTATTTTAAGGCATTAGAGAACAGACTCCTACAAAGACGCATTTGTTGCGATAACATCTTTCTTGGGAAAAAAAAGAACAACAGTGTTATGACCTCATTTTAGGAACTTAAATTCTACCAACTTGCAAGATCAATCTTTCTACATTGTCTACCTCACATATCTTGGACCCTGCTTTTTCTGATAGGCTTGACAGTGCCCTCTCCTACCATACAATGACAAACACTCGTAAGGCAAGAATGGCATTTAATGGCATGAGGTGATGCGAAGACACGTGGAATATGTTAAAAATGCTTTCAGTGGGGTTTAGCAGGATCGGGGAGGAAGGGCCAGAAGACCGCAGCAGGCGGTGCTGCACTTTGCACCGCAGATTGGCAACCACTGGCCTGGCATTATTTGCTGTGTTGATATGACTCAAGGAGGGTAATGTCATTTGCCTCTGAGAAAACTAAGAGCTTTTCTTCAGACCTTGCCCAGCTGGTCCTACACTGCTGTCTTCCAACCAAATGACTCCTGGTTACAGCAGTGTCACACAGAGTGAGCAAGGACATTAATCATGACCCCGTAGATGGCCCAAGAATGAGTACAGCTTCCCACATGACAACCGTTAAAATAGCTACCAACCTGCAACAAAGAAAGTGATAAAGTTGTCCACAATGTTTTCATCATCTCTAGTTTCCTCCAGAGCTGTCAAGAGAGAAAAGCAAATGAGATTACAAAACACCGCCATGCCCCAGCTGGAGCAGCCAGAGTGCTCTGCCCTGTTTTGCTCATTTTGTCTGAGGTGGCATTGGAGGGGATGCTGATGGGGCAGCTCTGTGGTGACTGACCAATATTTGATCCAACACAAAGAAACAGGGAGTTTTCAAAGCAACTCTCACTATCTTCAGTGTGAGAAAGACATTATAGGAGGATCACAGTTCAGATGCCCAAAACAATCCTCCCCAAATCATATGGCAAAACATGTCACAGAGAAATTCACTCAAACAGCAAAATGTCCCCTACCATCTCCTTTCAGTATCTGTGTAAGAATATCCATTGTGGCTTCCTTCCCATTCTGGATGGCCTCCCTCCTCTGGTCAATGCATTCCTTCCCCACACGCCGCAGCAGCCTCACACTCTCCTTGACCTCCTTCACCAGCTTCTGTTGCCCTGGCATGTACTGAATACAGAATTTCTTCAGTCATTTTATTCCCTTTGCTGGTAAAAACTATTGCCAGTATTACTTTTCAAGATAGCACCTTGTTTTCTGCCAAATAGCATTTGTCACAAAAACATCTGCTCTCCACAAAACAAAGTGAACATCCCCAAGGTGAAGGGTTTGGGCTGAAATGAGAAATATTTTAATCCATGCATGCTGATGTCTTGCCTTGTCAGTGGTGATGTTTTGGGCACCGTGAGCAAAATTCCTCACCTCTCCATGGAAAGAAACTGCAGCACGCAACACAGAATCTCACCTCTTGGCACAAAAAAAGGCAAACAGCAATTCTAGAAGTCTGAACTACAGCCTTCCTAAGAAATTGTGGAATGATTTTTAACTTAACTATTTCATATTACATCCATGATTTCCTAGTATATTAATTTGAGTTGAAAAAAATTTTTTTTTAATGGTAGGAACATTCAAATTTCTTCCACCTAGAGTGAAGGCTGCCATCCTTCCTGGACAAATGGCAAAGATGTCTATTTTTGCAGTGATGGGTGTAGAAGCATAAAATTGTATGAGAAGACAACACATGCAGGGGCAGAAAGAAGGCTGAAAGACTGAAAGGAAGCATTAAATGTTAATTTTGCAAGTGTTTTAAAGTGCTAATAAATTTTATCTTGATGCCCATTGGAGAGAAAGAGCTACCGATGACGACTTCCCCATTGTATACGGGCCTTGCACAGCTCCAGCCCACTAACTCATGCAGGAGCAGAGACCCCAGCTGCATGCAAAGAGAGGACTGAAGTGAGGAGCGTACAGACCCGCAGGAAGGGGATGCGCGCCTTGGTCATTCCCTCCAAAACCAGAGTTACAGCGTGCGGGAAAGGCGTCTGGTCATCACTCAGTGCGTTTAATTCCAAGCCAAAGGCCACCTGAGGAGCAGGAGAGAAAAAGACAACTTGCTGCATCCCCCCTGACTCCCTGGGACTGGGATAAAAAAGCAGGACAGCCTCAGAACACCGCCTTCTACCCTAAAAATACCTCAGGCTAGATCCTGCCTTGCAGGAGGCTGTGAGGGAAGGGTAATATCTACATTATGCTTCCTCCTTATTTGGGGTGATTAATAACATACTATTACTCTGCATTCATCCCAAACTGTTTTGCATAAAGAAAGGAAAAGCCAGTGTAAGGCAGAATTCATGCTGACATATAATGGTAATAATACAACAACCACACACGAATGAGCACTGGTGTGCCCCTTTTGGCACAGAGGAGTGGGAGGTATGAGGCTGTGAGGGCTTTTGCAAAGGGTTCTCATCCTGCAGGCCACACCTAGGCTGTGCAGGCCCTTCCCTAGCTGCCTGTTCCTATGGCTCAGCCTGAATGGAAGTGGCACAATTAGTCCTTCAGCTCTTCTGCCACTGCTGGGTACAAGTCTTGTTCCCTGGTTCCAGTTCCTGATCCCATCCTGCTGCCAGTACCCATTACTTCCACTCGTTCCTGCCAGTCACAGAGGAAACAAGAAAGCGGACAGCTGGTACCTTTGCAATGATATCCATAGTCACCCGATTCATCATCGTCAGCATGCTAAACTCTTTTTTTCCATCTGCCTTTTCCTCTAGCTTCTCCATCAGCTCCTCTGCTTTTTCATTGAAAGTTTCCATCAGACCAATCAGGTAGCTGAACAATCAATAAAAATGCATGATGGGGGCTCTGGAGAGGACATCTTTGCTCAGGCAAAAGCACCTTCATTATTTTCCACAGAAAATTTTACAGATTTTTAAAAAATTTACAATAAATTTGTTTTAATACTTTGAAAAGTAAACACATGGAATGAGCTAAATTCTTCTTATAGCAGCCCCACTTCACCTTTCCATGTAAACAATGGTTGTGGTGGCAAAGGGCATGTGCATGCTGAAACAAAGAGACTTTATCTTCAGACCTTAAATGCAATGCATCAAGGCACACACAAGCAAACCAGACCGCATCTCCTGGAGGGAATCACTCAGGTGAAGGATAAGGCTTGCCCACCTCAAATCCCTGTTTTCTGACAGGGAGAAGCAGCAATCACCACACTCCTGGATATGCAACTCTGGGACCTTTCTGCCACTGCTGAGCTCATGTAAGTGTCACTGCCCCATGGGAAGGCTGGTCAAATTATACTTGTCAGGCAAATGGTGCCTTGGACTTTTAAGTAAAATGGGATTTTGGCACTAAATGGGATTTTTCTCTTCCTAAATATCAAAGAATAGAACAATGACAGGGAAAATAATAAAAAACAGTAGAAGTAACAGGTAGATCATCCCAGAGATATTTGCCTTACGTTCGGCTGAAAGCTGGATCCATCATCTTCCGCTGCTTATGCCAATGCTCATGGTTGCAAACAGTAACCAAGCCATTCCCCAGAAACCTAGCATTTAGGAAAACAAGGAAAGGCACAGTTTTCAGGAAGAAAGCCAGCTGAACCCCGTGTAGTCACAAAGATAACTCTTCTACATTTACTTTCTTCTATTTTTCCCACATGGAAGGAGCACTGTGCTGCTTTGAGTACACAGTCATTGCATCACTGTGGACAATGACTGAACTTCAGATACGTTTTGCCTGGTAGGTGGACTGCTGAGTCCACTAAGACGTTGGTTCATTACAGCTGTTATGCAAATAATTAAAATAATAACTGGATTATCATATTCTTAAAAGCTTCAGGCTAACAGAGAAAAATCCCCTTTTTTGTTACTGATCTTAGGAGATGGAAACTCCCATGCATTAAAGAAAAATTCAGTGCTCTACAAACCAAGTAAGAATCATAGAATGGTTTGGGTTGGGAGGGACCTTAAAGATCATCTAGTTCCAACCCCCCTGCCATGGACACCACCAGGACAGGTTGCTCAAAGCCCCGTCCAACCTGATCTTGAACCCTTCCAGGGAGGGGGAATCCACATCATCTCTAGGCAACCTGTTCCCATGTCTCACAACCCTCATAGTGAAGAATTTCTTCCTTATCTAATTTAAATCTACCCTCTTTCAGTTTACAACCATTATCCCTTGTCTTATCACTACACTTCCTGATAAAGAGCTCCTCCTCATCTTTCCTGTAGGCCCTCTCTAGGTACTGGAGGGCTGCTATGTAGTCTCACCAGAGCCTTCTCTTCTCCAAGCTAAACAACAGCCTGAATTTCGATGATGGTCTTGAGCAAACTATTCTTAGACTAACTGAATATCCACAAGAGATATTCCTGACTCCTTCCTGACTGTGAAGACATTTGACTTGACACATCATTTCATAGGTACATGCTGCTTACATATCTCTGGAATTAGTCATTAATCCCCCCACTAAGGTGAATGGTCTGAGTCAAAGTAAGTGTCACGCCTGTGGCATTTTTCATCTTTCACTTATTTTCAGATTACAATGGCTTCAGATGGGTTTTGCCTACCTCTCACCAAATATGTTGAAGATACGACTGTATATCAGCTGATCCTTTGGGTACTGTGGTGACATCAGGAACTCCTAAAATCAAATCTCAGGTCAGTGAATGCTGAGTGCAATCCGTTTCCCAGACAAAACATAAAAAGCCACTCACATGTTCACTCTTTTCCTCCTGTAGCAATAGTCTGAAGACTAGATGAATAATTTGGTGCGCCCTGATTCCCCAGTTCCCGTGCTGCTAGCTTGTTTTGCATGCCTCTAGCACTTTTTGCCCAATGACCCGAAATCTCACTCTGTGGTTACTGCAAAGACCTAGAGGAAGAAATTCAGTCTCTCATGCCTCACTCATTTGAGACACTAAGACTCTCTCTCACAGAGAGTCTGCTTTTCAGAAATGGTGGATGCTTGCTCTATCTGCTGTTTAAATAAAGGTAACAAAATAAATCAGCTGATCAAGGAAGAAAATAAATCAGGACAGCTCAGAAAGCAGAGCATCTCATCCTCCTAACGCAGCCAGAGCCACCTTGTCCACAGGCACAGACTGGCTGCACCACACTGCACTGTGTGCACATCAGGCACTAGCTCTCTCTTTCTAGGGGGCTGGGCCTATCCCCACTGTCAATTTGGCTTTATTTTGCAGTACCTTCACTCCTTCAGGACTCAGAATCAATATAGAGACTCTGTGAAAGGCATTAAGCCGTATAATAGGTCCATATTTTTCTGCCCTACAAGAAGAGAAGGGAAAAAAAAGAAAATTATGGCACAAACCACCAACATGTAGCAGTTCAGACCTAATAACCTCAAAGGATCAAAGCAGCATGGACTGGGAACTACTGCAGTCTTCAGCGAATAAAGCTGTTAAGAGAAAGATCAATGCTCTCTCTCTAGCTCCTCTACCAACCTTGTGAATGATGCTAAACCTGCAATTCAGAGCCTCTGTGCCTTGATTTCCCATTTTGTGCTACAGGGCTACTCCATCCAATGTTATTCATGTGTCTCAACTCACCACTGCAGGAAGAGATCTTGCATGAACTCCTGTTTCCTCAGCATTCTCCACAAGATCGGCAGATGTCCAAATAAAAAGCTGCAGAAAATGATGGTTAAGAGTGTTACAAGGATGCCAACACTGGGTTTTGTATGGATTGCAAGCCTTGTGGCTCATTGATATAATACAAGCATTCATGTTTTCCTCCTTGTAAGGAAAGACAAAAATAACACGTAGCTGTGCCAGCCCTGCTGAGCCCTCACATGGGTAAACTGGGGACCAGGGTCAAGTTGGTCACACCTGCAGCCACGATGACCAGCACAAGACCCAGGACAAGGTCCTTTTAGCTGCTCTGTTATAGGAGATGTTTGGGTCAGGGTGGGCACTCCCAGCAAACCACTTTGCTCTTTGCCTAGCTGGCCAAATAATGACTGCAACTACTGTGTTCCTGTAGATGCAAAAGACATTTGCATTAAATAGTCCTTAATACATACTCAGCCCTGATACACGTAACTTTGGTTCTGTGATAGGAGTTAAACTGAGTAAAATCAAGAATAGCCTCCTTCTGCCTAAAGCCATATCACCTCAAATGCTGAAAAAAAGAGGACAAGCTAGAAGGATAATCACTGGTTAATAAGGAAATTACAGGAATTAATAAAAAGGTTAACTATTCAAATACAATAGCTGTATTAAAAAGTTAGAGATCAGTTCCTTCCTTCAACTGCAAGTGGCGAATTCCCACTGGCGTTGCATATATCTGAAGGATGACTTGGCCAAGATCCTCTACAAATGAAGCAAGCTGCACTCAAGATCTGTTTTCCATTTGAGAGACAGACAGCTATGCGATCATCCTGTTCAGTATAAACAAGCTATAGGAAAAAAACAGGCTCTTATTTCTCTTGGAACCAGGAGGTGCTTAAAATAACAAGCAAAGTTACCCAACGTCTACAGAACCTTTTAATCCTTCACTCGTTTGACTCCTCCGTTGTAACTGGGCTCCAAAAAGATGTGAAAGCTCCAAATATGACAGATGAGCCCTTCGTTAGCTGGAGGTCTGCAAATCGTTCTATCTAGCACATGAAGCAAGGTCCCACTAATGGCTCCTCTTGTATGACACATAAATTCTCAGAGATATTTTTCATCCCCTGCCCCACCATTACCCAGTTAAGTCAGGTGTTACAACAGGCCTAAAACATTCATCTGCTAATGAGAATTCCCAATTACTTACTGCATGCCATGAAGAAAACAAAGCCAGGGCTTGGTTTGGCATATGTAACTATGCAACACTATTGTCTGAAAACACGTATTTGCAAAGAAATCCATTTTGTCCGTTTCTTGCTATTAAATCTTTAATATGAAGCAAACCTTTGAAGAGACAACCTCCTCCTCTCTTCACACGAGCCATTCATGTGGCACTAGGACTCACTTTTCCAGCCTGTCCTGTACAAGGCTCCATTAGAGATGTGCTAGGTTAGTTCTGATAAAATAAACCAGTTCAGGAAACCAAGGGCATTACAGTAATCTTGTCGTCATGCAGCCACAAGAACATAGACAAAGTCTGAGGTTTTAATAAGATCCTGTTGTACTTAATCCAGAACCAAGGCTTTCTTAAGCTTTTATCAAAAGGGAAGAGCCAAAAGCAACGGGGAAGTCATGCATATGGGATGGAATAACACTCTGAAAGGACACAGGGTGTGGACTGGCTGGCTGGAGAGCTGATCTGCTGAACCACTACCTGGGAACTGGTCGTGGTGGGCAGCAAGCTGCACACAGGCCAGCCTTTGCTTCTGCTGCTGCTCTTCTCCAGTTTACCAGATACAGTCTCATCTAAGAATTGTTTAGATTTGGATTAATCCCATTTCAGAGCAATTTGGGTTGGCAAGGACCTCTGGAAGCCACCAGTCCAGTTCCCTGCTCCTGGCCAGTAAATGTCAGAGCTATGGTAGACAGGTCAGGGCTTTGCCCAAACACCGGTACCAGCATTTGAGCACGTTCATGCTGAAGGTATTTTGCCTTACACCTAACTGCAATTTCCCTTGAGACAACTTCCCTTGTGCCCATTGCCCTTTGTCCTTCATTTTGCAACTCTAAGGAGAGTCTGGCTCAATCTTCTCATAACCACCTAATAGGTAGCTGAGAACATCCAGTGCTTCTGCCCTTCAGCAGTCGCTTCACCATGATTTTTTCAGGAGGTATTTGATTTTCTTTACCTTGGACACTTAGAAGTGTTTGTGCAACAGGTACTGAAAAGGATGTTTTGGACTGTCCCTGGCAATAATTCCGAAAAGCTGTCAAGTACTGCAGGCTCAGATGACATACAAGCTTCCACCTTAGACCTACCAGTACTAGGAATCCTCCCGGGATATATCCTAGGCCAACCACCAACACCGAGCCTCAGACCCTGAGGAGGGACAGAAAAGCAGCCACATGGTTCCTCAAGCTGCTGTTACTCTAGGGAGTTACTTAACATCAACCTAAGGCCAAGCTAGTTCAGGTATGAGAGAATCCATCCCCTCTCTCATCTTAGTATCTGATCCCAACTACACAAGCAGGCTGAAGCTTGGAGTTAGGCAGCCAAGCTTGGTGACCCTGTAGGACTGCTTGTGTAAGAGAGTGCTTGATGTGGCGCCTCTTCCCATGGCACATTACAGCGGGCATGTGAACTTGAAGGTGAGGTGGAATGGGAAGGCCACACATTCCTGCAAGGACGTGACTCCTTGTGACAGTGCTGCCACTGCCCTGCTGCCAGCTTTCTCACTGCCCTTTATCACTTATGACATACAGAGTTTTTTGGCAGAAATTAAACACCTGGCTCATGGGGGAGAGCAGGTAAGGGGCCTGGTGGTGGGTGTCAGCGTGGCTCTAGGGGCTGCGCAGGATGGCAGGCTGTGCTGGCCCAGGGCACGGAGCCCCTCCTGCATGGCAGCTGCTGCCTGGCGGGTCCTTCTTGGGCACCATAAACAAACGCCCGGCTCCGATGGGCAACCAAAGGGCTCGCCCCACACCGCTGCGGCCTGCGGCAGCCAGCCGGGGAGGTGCAGGTCAGCAGCGCCCGCCGCCAGCCCAGGCCGCGGGCAGTGCCAGCCTTCCCGGGAAGCAGGCCCGCATGGGCGCCGTTCCAAGGCAGCGGGGCCCCCTCGCCCACGCTGCAAGGCCCCGGCCGGGCAGCCCGCTCTGCAGAAGTGCCCTCCGGAGCATTTATTTTCTGCTCTGGCATTTACCCACGGCTCCGGCCCGGCAGGCGGCGGGAATCGCTCTGCAGACGCCCGGAGAGCTCCCCCCCACCCCCGGGCCTGGCTCCCCAGCCCCGTTCCCGGCCCTACCTCTCCCGCGGGGCGCCGGGGATGTGATCGTACTTGGCATGGATGTAGC
>JAVSBS010006585.1:0-13317 GCA_033124195.1 Coracias cyanogaster | reverse complement strand
CAGCTCTTCACAGTTTACCCATTCCTTAATGTAGAGGGCAACACCTCCACCCCTTCTGCTGTGCCTGTCCCTTCTAAATAGCCTGTAGCCTTTGATAGCCACACTCCCGTCATAGGATTCATCCCACCAGGATTCAGTGATGGCCACTATCTCATAGCTTTCCTGTAGCACAGTAGCTTCCAGTTCCTCTTGCTTCTTGCCCATGCTACATGCATTCATGTATAGGCACTTCATCTGGGCTGCTGGTCATGTCATCTTCCTAGAGGGACACCCCTTTATTTCTCTGAGATGTTTCATGGTCACTACTCTGTTGAATCCTGTTTCCTCAGAAGCCCCTGGCTCGTCTGTGTTGGGCATTGCCTGTGCTGCGGTTTCTACACCATGCCCCCATGCAACAGGTTGAAGGGCCTTACTGTCACAGCCTCCCTTCAGCACTGCTGTGTCATCTTGCCTCTTTAGACTGGCAATCTCCATTTTATTATTATCCCCCTGGCCCTTCCTACCTAGTTTAAAGCCCTGTCAACCAGTCCTGCAATCTCCTGGGCAAAGACCCTTTTTCCCCTTTGAGAGCTCCCATTTAAGCTGAGCACAACAGCAAACCCTCTCCCTGGGGCTTCAGCAAATCCTGACAAAGGTTCATCACCAATAAAACACCCTCCACAAGCATCTGCTCAGGACAAGCTGCCTTTCATGGGGTTGCCTCTTGACAAGGGAGACTCTTGGGAGAAGTACTGTAGGTAGGCAGATACAAAACCATGGCTATGGACATGGTGAAAGAGTTGTGTGAGGAGACAATTAGAGTGTGGAAAGACATGTCAGCTTTTGCTCCCTGAATCTCAAAAGAGCCTCAGGGGTGAGAGGCATATGAAGAAAGAAAGAATCAGGGGAGGAGAAACATGGAGCATGGTGGAAAGGGCC
This sequence comes from Coracias cyanogaster, assembly GCA_033124195.1. Taxonomy (NCBI): domain Eukaryota; kingdom Metazoa; phylum Chordata; class Aves; order Coraciiformes; family Coraciidae; genus Coracias; species Coracias cyanogaster. The sequence continues at coordinate 12,399 of JAVSBS010006585.1, read as the reverse complement.
ATTGCATGGACAGTCTGCTGAAAAGGTGACTAGAGGTGGTTTTTTTGTGTTGGAGAGGTGAAAAGAGATGAAGAGAGAACTTCAGCACATGGGATAAGTAGCAGGTAATGACATGGTCATGATCTAGCAGCATAGTCTCCAGAGCTTTTACCAGCTTTGTGGCCCTTCTCTGCACCAGCTCCAGCACCTCAGTGTCCTTCTTGTCCTGTGGTGCCCAAAACTGGACAGTGCGGTCTCACAAGTGCTGAGTCCAGGGGCACAATCACCTCCTTACTCCTGCTGGTCAATTGAACCAGGGAAGTTCTGTTTGTCCATCCTTCTTCCCTCCTTCCCTCCCTCTGGTTCTCTTCATTTCAGGACTTGTCCCTCCCTCCCCCCAGTTGTCCATCCCCACTCTCTCCTTGACCCATCTCCTGTCTTCGACCATCTCCATCTCCATGCTGCTCAAGGGCCAAATCTAGCTGGGAGCTATGAATAACTTGTTTGGCTGTGCCAGCCCCGAGTGGAGTTGCCAAGGGTGACTGCGTTTAGGGCAGGCCCTGCCACAGCTGCCTGGGCACTAACAAAAGCACCACTTGTCCTGCCACAAAGCGCCGTTCTTCAAAAAACTTCTGGGTGAAACATTGTGCAAGGCGAGGGAGAACAAGGGATGCCCCAGGGGGGCCGTGGTGCTGAAGAGCCCTGTGCTGCCCGGCTCCCTGTTCTGGGGAGGGTGGCGGGTTTGGCAGGACTGCGGGCTGTGCAGGCAGCAGAGCTGCCTGGCGTCAAGAGGAGCCAGGTCAGGGGTGGCCGGGGCTGGCTCAGTGCCTCTCCACCTGCACCCTGCTGCTGTGAATAACCTCAGGCTCCTGCACCAGGGTGACCCCAAGGTCTGATGGTGTTTCGCTGGCTTTGTCACACCAGGGAGGTTGGGTGTGCAGGTAAGCCAGGTCTTGGGGGGTTCAGCCAACGGACTCTCCAGCTCCAGACCTCGCTCCAGCAGTGGCCTAGCAAAGGAGGGATACATGTAACCCTTGGCTCCTTCCAAAGGATTGCACATGGGTTGTCCCCAGTCCACATGAGGAACACCCCAAAAAACTCTGTCCTGCAGCAAAGTGGGTCCCCAGCTTGGAGTGGTGCAGCAGAGAGGGCCATGGCTGGGGCCATGAGTGATGTGGGCTCAAAGCCCTCATCTCAGTCTCCTGCCTCCCTCCCTAGTGCTGCCCCTCAGTCAGTCTTGGTGAGCTTCACAGGTCCTTTTCTGTTTGGTGTGACCACGAAACCCCACGAGGGACCAGCAAGAGACACACCCAGCAGTGTGCCATGGGGCAGCACAGCCCCAAGGACCTAGTGGCCAATCTCCTAAATGGACATGGGGCCCTGAGCACCTCTCAGGGGACCTCTTTGCAGGTTGGTCAACCTCCTCATCTGTGTAGGGTCATCTGCAGATGGCAGCACCCACCCACACAAAGCTCCCTGATCTAGGCTGATGCCTCTGGTGTTACCCAATGGTTCCAGGTGCTGGGAGCTTCTGCTCAGGCCACACAGGCAGAGCTGCCCATGGCTCCCAAGCTGGCTTGGAGCATTGGGCACCATGCTGCCACATCCCTGGGCCCTGGGGGTCAGGGTCTCTGCACCTACTGGCTGCAAGTACCTCCTGGAGTATTGTTTCTGCTGCCAGGGTGTCCTGTGGCAGCACCTGGGGGTGACAACTACAAGTAGTACTGGGGAAAAGCTCCCTCCTGCTCCACCACCCATCCTGCATCCCCGGTGGAAACCTTGTGACAGATGTTGTCCCCCACACTGTCCTGGCCCTGGTCCCTAGGGCTGTGGCATGGGGAGAGGGACAGAAGCAGGGATGATTCTGGCAGCTTCAGCAGGCAGGGAGCACTGCCTGCGGCTGGCTGGGCTGGGAGTCAGTTATCTGGGCTCTCAATCATGTGGGGGAGAAATGCAGAAAGGGGGTGAGAAAAAATAACAGGAAACATGGGACATGGCTGGGGAGGAAAAAACACCCAGCCCCAGAGCTGCAGTTGGCCTCCGAGGGCTCCCAGGGTGGCACTGAAACCACAGAGCCCAGCTACACCCCAGCGTGGTGGCACAGCACGGTGCCTGGCTGCCTGGCCCTTGTGACCCCCCAGGTGCTTGAGCAGCCTGAGGACCCCCGGGGAGTGGTGTGGGCCCCAGTCCCAGCTCTGTGTGTGTGCCAGGGTGTGCCCCTGCCTGCTCCAGGGATGCTGCTGCACACGTCAGCACGCCCCTCCCCGTCTCTGCCTTGGTTTCCCCATCTCTTTTCTCCTGCCAGGGCTTTCAGGGAGACTTGGTTCCCAGGTAGCAAAGTAGCCAAGAAAACCACCAAGTGTGTGGCCAGACTGGGGCAGGGGCAGGTCTGGAGCCCAGGCATAGGCTCCATGCAGACATTTCCAAGGCACACACTTGCCCACTTCCCCATTTGGCAGCAGACAGCCTGGCCAGGGCAGGTGCCCAGGGCTTGGCAGCACTGAGGAGCTGCTGGTGCCACGTTAGCTGACAGTTTCAAGATGAGTCAGTGGCAGCCAAAGTCAGACTGGCATCCTGTTTGCAACCAGGCTGTGGGTGGCAGATGCAAGGCACCTTGGCGAGGCTGAGGGCAGGGCCCTGCCCGCACCCATCCCGCACAGGCAGGCACTCGAACTCCAACCACATATGCCCGGGCAAGGCGCCGGCTCCTTCCCAGCACCCACCAGGAGAAGATCACCCATGGCCCTGTCATGGGCACAAGCAGTGCCACTGGCAGTGTCAGGCTGAGGCTCTGGGGCTGGTGGCCCCTCCATCCCCACAAGCTCTGCCATGGGCAGCAAATGCCAAGGAAGTGCCTAGTTCCAGTCCAAGCTGAATGAGCATCTTTCTGTTTGGCTGCTCCTGGGTGATTTCGGAAGGAGTTGCTTGTGCCAGGGCCATGCAACCAGCCCTGACAATCCTGATTTCAGTAATAACAACAGCAATAATTATGGTAATAATGTATCAGTGGTCTCAGCAGAGGAGTGTTTGTGGTGTGTGCCTTGGCATAAAGCTGGCAGAGCTGCCCTGTGGGCTCAGCATGGCTCCAGCAGGCAGCAGTGCAGGCAGGAGTGCTGCAGGCAGTGCAGCAGTGGGGCTCAGGGCCATCCTGCCAAGGAGGGCTGGGGTGGGGTGGCAGGGCCCAGAGTGGGTTGAGGACCTCTACCTGCTATCCCTCCTCTGTGCCTCCTCCCTGTCCCCTGGCACTCCTCTGCCAGGGGAGCGGGAACTCGGGAACCTGGACAGGGAAGGTGGCCAGTGCAGGCATGGACCCTGTTCCCACCAGCTTGGGAGGGAACCCTTCCACACCACGGGGAGTGCCCAGCACAGTGTGGGGACACAGGGGCCATCCCACAAGTCCCAGACTGGGAGCAGGTACCTTGGGAAATTGCAGCCCAGTTGGGACACTGGAGCTTCTGGCTGGTGGCTAGGATGGGAGAGACACTGGGCAGAAAGGAGCTGTGATTTGGCCTTGGTTTCCAACCTGGCACCAGAGGAACTTTTCCCCTTTGGGAACTGAACTCCCACATGGGGCCATGTGTACCTTCTCTGAAGAGTCGCAGCCCAGCTGGAGGGTGTCAGGGGAAGCACAGGAGGATGGGGCAGGATGCACAGGCACAGAGCTGTGAGCAGCACCTGCACCAGGAGCCTTTCCTGGGGGTGCCAGGGCACTGCCATGGGGCAGCACCTGCCACGGGGCATGCACTGGGCAACACTGGCACGGGGCATGCAACAGCCATGTGCAGCAACCAGCCATGAGGCAGTCACAGGGCATGCACCAGCCGTGGGCACCTACTCAGACACGAGGCACCAGCACATCTATGGGGTGTGTCCTCAGCCACGTAGCAGATAAGGGACATGCACGAGCCATGGGGCACCTGCCTGACCACGAGGGACCCACCTAAACATAGGGTACCTACTCAGGCAGAAGGCAGCCACTCAGCTGTGGGGCATCCATCCAGGCAGTGGGGCACCCCCACCCAACCATCCGGCCGTGCGCATGTACCCCCCCTCAGGGCATGCACCCAGCCGTGGGTCACAGGGGAAGTGCTGGGAGTGGGCTGTGCCAGCTGCCGCGTGCAGCAGGAAGGACACGCTGTGGGGCTGGAACAAGATAAAACCACAGCAAAGAGAAAGCCCAGCACAAGCGGCTGCCCTGGCAGACATACGCAGGCACCTCACGCCGCTGTGCCAGTCCTTTCCTGGTAAGTCTGAGCTCAGCACCGCCGTCTGACATGGGGAGAGGGGCTGGGAAATGGGTCAGCTCCTGGCACTGCCAATGCCCTGGGTGTCCCCTCCCAGAGTATCCTCAAAATGGGAGCAGCATCTCCACTGCTGGGGACCAAGCAGAGGGGCCTGAAGCGCTGGCATGTGGTGCAAGAAGCCAATGAAGCTTCACAACCCCCCCCGCTTCAGATGCCAGGTTTTTCTGGAGCCTAAACTTAGCTTGCGTATTTTAGCAGGACAGATGGAGCAGGCCAAGACAGGGAAGGGATTTTTTTGCAGCAAAGCTGCAGCAGCTGGGGTGGGAAAACAAGGTACCACTTTCCAGGCGGCTCCAAAATCATGGCAGAACGGGCATTGCCTTGGCCAGCAGCAGCAGCTTGGGCAGCCACTGTGTTTTCAGAGGTTACCGTGGAAGGGAAACCACCTTTGGTGCTGAATGCCGTGGGTGCCCTGTGGTTGCCGCGCCCTGTGCCTGGGACTGGCACTTGCAGGTGGCCTTGATCTCATGGCCCATCCCCAGCCCGGCCAAGCATCCCCCTTGCTGCCCCTGCCACTGCTCTGTTCCCATCAACGCAGCCAGTTAAAGTACAGCACCACCAGCACGGGCCTGAAGCAGCCTGATGGGCACTGTGGTGGGGCGGGCATCTTGCAGCCATGGTTTCCATATATCTGTGGGCAGAGCCCCATCACAGAATCCCAGAATGCCAGAATGGATGGGGTTGGAAGGAACCTCTGGAGACTATCTGTATTGTACCAGCGGCAGTCCCTAAAGGGCTCCTTGCCTGCACTGCTCCCCCTGCCCTACCTGCAGGGCACTGCCCATCTGTGACACCTGAAAACAAAACACAAGTGTCTGGGGCACCGAGGCTGCAAGCTCCCAGCCTGCCAGGGCTGCCTGTGCCCTTGGTGGCTGGAGAGAGCACCCCGAGCTTGGGGAGAGCACCCCAAGCTTAGGGAGAGCATCCTGCACCTGGGGAGAGCCCTGCCATCGCTTCAGGAAGGTGCTGGGCTGAGGGGCACTTCTCAGTCAGGACACTCCAGTCCAGCCCTGAGCAGGGTTTCAGACTTCTTAGTCACTCCCAGGGACACCCCAGTTTGTATCTGGGGCCTCACTGTGGGGTTGTTTAGCCAGGACCTGGCATGTTCCCCCTCACCCTTTGGTGACTCCCCCGTCCTGCAAATCCCCAGGCACCTTTCCTCGAGCCCGGCTGTGGCAAGGCTGGCTGCATTTCAGGCTTGACCTTGTCCCAGACAATCAACAAGGGTGGAGTGGGACCGTGGCTATCTGTCAGGTGGGGAAACTGGGCATGGAGCAAGTACCAAGGGCTGCACCCCTCGTGCACTTAACGAGGACTGGGGCTGGGTGGCTGCAGCCCATCATCTCTGTACCTCCTGCTGGCAGCACCCATGCTTACCCTGGAGATGGGGACACCAGACATTGCAAGAGTGTGACACAAAAGCCACTATGGGGTGATACCAGGGGCATGGGGGACCCTGGGGGGTGTGTGATGCCAGGACCCAGGTTTCATGGAGAAGCCCTTTCTCCACCCCCTCCAGCCCTACCGCCTACCCACCACCCCTCGCCCCTGGCAAGCTGAGCTGATGACCCTTCTCTCCTAGGTGTCAGTTCTGTCATCCAAGAAGGCAACAGCCACCCTAGCCACATGCCCCTGGCATCACCACTACCACGGCCGCCATGGGGCCGTCCCGGAGTGAAGGTGCTGGTCACTGCCGGGGTGTTTGTAACTACCCTCTGGAACCTGAGGTGCTTCTCCAACCCCTTTGAGGTCTCCAAGCACAATGAGCCACTGGTGGTCCTGGTGTGGGAATGGCCCTCGAAGCAGGTCCCCAACATCAGTGGAGATGTTTGCCGTGAGCTGTACGGCATCATGGGCTGCTGGCTTACCATGGAGCGGTGGCTCCTGAGCCGGGCAGATGTAGTGGTGTTCCCTCACACTAGGCTCCAGCCTGGCAGGGACAGGCTGCCCAAGGAGAGGCCACCGGGGCAGAACTGGGTGTGGGTCTCCCTGGAGTCCCCCTCCAACACTAAAGGTCTAGCAGGATGGAACCAGACCTTCAACTGGGTAATGACCTACAGACAAGACTCGGATATCTTCATCCCCTATGGCAAGCTTGTGCCCAACCGGTCAGCCACTCTGAACATCCCTATGAAGACCAACTTGGTGTCCTGGGTTATCAGCAACTACCACAGGACTCAGAAAAGAGCTCAGGTCTACGAAAACCTCTCCAGGTACCTGCACGTGAACATATATGGGAAAGCAAACAAAAAGCCACTTTGCAAAGACTGCCTCCTGCCAACAACATCCAAATCCAAGTTCTACCTGGCCTTTGAGAACTCCATCCACCAGGATTATATCACCGAGAAGCTCTGGAGGAACTCACTAATGGCCGGCACTGTGCCTGTGGTGCTGGGGCCTCCCCGGGCCAACTATGAGAAGTTCATTCCTGCAGACTCCTTCATTCATGTCAATGACTTTGGTTCCCTGGCAGAGCTGGCCACCTTCCTGAAGACCATGAACTCCAGTCGCTACCAGCAGTTCTTCGCCTGGCAGAAGAGATACAGTGTGAAGCTCTATGCTGACTGGAGGGAGCGGATGTGCACCATCTGCACCGCCTACCCCAGCCTGCCCCATGGCCACGTCTATGCTGACCTGAAGAGCTGGTTCAACACCTAGTGCAGGGTGTGTGTGTGCTGGGCACACATGGGCAGAGGACAGAGGGGTGGGGGCAGTGTGGGGCACCCTCCTACAGACCAGGACATGGGGCAGGGAGGGATGTGGGAGCCCTGACCTCTCCTCCCACCCCAGCTATTGCCACACAGGGACCTTGAGCAACTCGATTTCATTTCTCGTAAAATGGAACTAACTCCCCACCCCCCAACCTGACACTGACCCACCTCACAGGGTGCTGGCAGGACCAGAGAATGCTTTGGAAATAAATGACAGTGCTGCAGAGACTGTGCTTGTGGTGGTGGGGGCTGGTGGGGGTGAAAGACTCCCAAACCTTCCCCTGTGATCACTCTGTGTCCCTCCCAGCACCTTCTGCTGGGTGGCGAAGCCCCTGTGGTGGAGGCTCCATGGTGACATTTCTGGCTGGGGTGGAGGATCCAAGCCTGGGGCAGCCTGGGGTGGCCCAGCACCCCATGGCAGGGATGGAGAGCATGGCCCATGCTCCACTGCTTCCTGGCACAGCCCCACAAGCACCCACTTCCCCCACCTGCCTCCACTCTCCAGCTACATATATCACCATGCTGGTAAGGACTAGCAGGACTCCACTGGATGCTGTCGAGAGCAATCTCAGCCCACTCAGTGCCAGGCTCTTGGAGGGATGCTGTGGTTTCTCGCTGCCCTGTTGGCACGCCTGCCCTGCTGCCACAGGAAGCCAGCGAGGTGCTGGCATCCGGAGCCTTGCAGCAAGCCCAGAGCAAAGCCAGTCCCCTGGGCACCATCCAGCACCAGCAGCCTGCTCTGTGTGCCCTTGGCACTGCCAAGATCCTGCGCACCCTGCACCACCCACACTCCACGCACCTCAGGCACCCACGCTAACATCACCCTGCAGTGCTGGACCCTGTGCCACACACCCTGCACCCTGGAGAGCATATACCCTGCACCCGAGACATGGGCAATGCACCCGGAGGGGAAGCACCCATCTGAGATACACAGCAATGTCAGGGTTGGGTGACAGGACCAGGGGGTGGGACAAGACATGATCCCCATGTACCCCTCAGCTCAGTGCCATCCACCCATGGCATTTATAAACTCACTTTTTCACAGGTTTTCCCCTGGTTTCCTTCACTGCAGCCTGAAAGTCACCCAACCCCACCCCACCAGCTGCCCACCACCCCCTGGGACCCACTCCCAACGGGTGCAGCGGAGCTGAGGCATGTGGTGACACCCGCTCCACAGAAGGGACATTCCTGCCCCTTCACCATGTCCCCAGCAGCCGCTCAGCAAGCTCAGCCCACCCTCGCAGGGTTGCAGATGGGCACGCCACATGCTTCTGATTTCTGTGGCTTCCGATTTCCGTTTTGTTTTGTCTTCTGGGTAAACCGAAAAAGGAGCAGGAAGGGCTCTGAGCACCAGCAGCCTGGGTGCTGGGGTGGTGGGATTTGGGGACTCTGCTGGGGGTCCTGGCTGGCTGGCTTTTTTCTGGAGAGGAAAATCAGTGGGTAGAAATGTGGAGAAGCAAACCTCAGGGAGGTGCCACCTTCCCTGGCACTGCTCCCCCACCCCACAATTGCCCACCTCCAGCACCCCCAGCTTTCCCACCCCAAAGCACCAGGCAGCTAAGGGCAGTGGTGGCACAGGGGCAGTTCCACCGGGTGCTGTGCCCCCACCCTGTGGGCAAGCACCCAGCCTGGGGTGCACCTTGGCCCTGTGCAGGGTTCAAGGTGCCCCACAAGCAGCTGACTGCCGTGACCCCTCCTGCCTGGCCCAGAGGCAAGGCTGCAGGCCAGCCCCAGGAGCAAAGCCATTGGTTTACTGGCAGCTGAACTGAAATAAAGGGGCTTTTCTGGACTTTACCCAGATTTGGCCATTTGTTGCTTCTGCTCACAGGAAGACCCTCACTGGTGCCAGGCTGGCAGCCCCGCGGCGAGGACAGCCCAGGCTTCCCCTGCTTCTGCCCTGCCACCTTGGGGCTGGGAGCTCAGCAAGCTCCCACTGCAGCCCTGCCCGGTCCTTCCTTCCTTCTCTGTGGCATTCACTCAGCAAGATCCTGCTGCGTTTGCACCCTTCCCAAAAGCAGCTATGGAAAGACCAGCTCTAACTGGTGGAAGGTGACCCCTCACATTCCTGACCACCTCTGCTTTGGGGGGACATAGCCCTGACAAGCTGGTGTCCATCCAGGGCCAAGCTGCCATCACTTCTGGTAGTGGGCCAGCTGCAGGCAGCCAAGGGACGGGTGTTGCTGGCATGACTGTTGCTGGCATGACGGGGACATGTCCACCCTATTTGGGTGCACCCGTCCAGCCCCACCATGCCCTGCTCCAGCCACACCTGCACCACTGGGCTGCCCGCTACCATGCAGGAGCAGGGAGGCAAGGAAAGTGTTAACTCGCTGTCATGCCCCAAAGAATTGAGATTTATTTCATTGCCAGAGGGAATGTGGTCAAGGAAAAAGAAATAAAAATCATCAACTACAGCAGGCTCAAAGGCACGGGGTTGCTGGGACAGGATGGCGTCGGCCTCCTGGGCTGGGACCCCCCCAGGGAAAGATGGTGCCTGGGCAGCCGGGCTGGGGACAACGGCTGGAGAGTGGAGAGGGCACCAGGGACCTGGGGTGATGCTGGGCACAAGGGCCAGAGAGGAACCCCCCTTATCCCCCCAACAAGGCCTGTGGATGGGCAAAGCTCTCTTGTGCCATGGGACGAGAGGCAGCTGGGGCTGTGACAGCTTCTGCACTGAGTGGGCAGAGCCAGCGGGGACCCTGGCTGTGCAGAGCTGGGGGGTCCACAGGTGGGCAGAGCTGGGGGGACCCCAGGTAGGCAGAGCCAGCGGGGACCCTGGCCCTGGGCGCAGCGCCGCAACCCCGCTTTAGGTGACAGGGAGGAAGCACCTGGGAAACTAGTCATCACTACAAAGATTTTTGCTTTTAAAACACTACAACCAAAAACCATTAAAAAAATCAAAACAAAAAAAAAAACAAACAAAACCCACCCCCTTCCCCCCCCAAAATCTAAAAATACTTTTTTTCTGGGTCTTGCAGGAGAGCAGCTGGGCTGGGCCAGGCACAGGTGGCTCCGCTTCGGTGAGGTGCAGTGGGGCAGGAGACCTGCCCCTCAGGAGAGGCCAGAGTGGGACTGATGTGGCTGGGACCAGTAAACTTGTAACTGGGAAGGGCTGGGAACAACCACAGAGAGTGGGCACCATCCCTGTGCCAGGCTCCCGGCCCTTCCCCCACCCCTCACACCCTGAAAGCCCCGAGGGAGCCCCGCGAGTGCCCAGGCAGGCCGGGGAGCAGGGCCGTGCCCGTGCCTTCTCAGGAAAAAGTGAGGGAGAAGCTGCCCCCAGAGCCAGCCCGGCCACAGTGTCGGTGTGGGGGTGGCACTGCCGCTGGCCCCCACAGCCCCTGGTTCAGTGGCTGCTGTTGCTCATGGAGAGCCCAGGCTGCAGCGCTTGAGGGAACATCTCGGCTTTGTGGAAGGGCGGCATGTAGACCGGGGGGGAGGGCGCCAGGCTGTAGCCCTGGGAAGTCACCGGGATGGGCAGGCCGGCAGGTACCAGGGACTGGTTCATGTCGTACATCACCCCCTCCGCCTCGTTGCCAAAGGGCAGCAGCAGCCGTTTGCCTTTCTGACGCCGGTTGCAGAACCAGACGCGGACCACCTGCAAGGGAAGGGAGATGGAGACGGGTGAGGGGGCAAGCCTAGGCACTGTGTGGGTTACAGAGACCCTTCTGCTGGTGGTGGGATCTCCACAGCTCCGGGCCTGCCAGCACAGCTCCGCCCCCTCCGCCACAGCTCCTCCTGGGGCTGGGCTTGGACAGGCCGATGGTGGCTACCAGCCCTGGCCACTGTCCCACAGCTTCCACAATCAAACTGGTCTGGTGCAGGTGCTCAGGAAGCAGAGCCATTTGGGTACCCACCCTCTAAATCCTCCCAACCTACATCTTTGTCCAGGTTGAGGTCCTCAGCGATCTGGGAGATCTCCTGGGGACTGGGCTTCACACACTTGCGGAAGAAGCTCTCCAACGTCCCCTTCACATTGGTCTCGATGCTGGTCCTGCGTTTTCTCTTCCGGGCTTGAGCCAACACTTGCTCCGCATTGCACATCTGAAAGTGACAGAGACCACAGGGCTGGCGATGTCCCCACCAGGCTCTGGATACATGGGCGCCTGGCTGCAGAGGTCTGGCAGGGACCACAATTTGTCCCCATGCCTGTCCACTGAGCATCACCCCACTGTGACTGGGGCCATTCCCAGTGTCCCAGCAATGCCTGCAACTGGTGCAGGGTGGTGGACACGCGTTCCTGCATCCTCCCCAGCTCCCCAGGGAGCAGCAAGCAGCATCTCCAGCTTATCAGAGTTTCCAGCAGGACTTGGCTGCTCTGAGACAAGAGCTGCCATAGCTGTCACAAGGTGTCTGGGGGAAATTTGGGCTCCCCCCAGCCCAGCAGAAGGTGATACCCAGTGGTTCCCTCCACAGCCAGCCTGAAGCCATGGCAGTGAGATGCACACAATGCCTGCTGCTCCCCTCCTCTCTCCCTCGTAGAAGGGAGAAGCTGCAGCTTGAGAGCTCATCGGTGTGTAGTGCCCTCAATTCCCAGCCCTCCCCAGCCCCACACCTCTTGCATGTTGTCCGTGTTCTCTGCCTCATTGAGCCAACGCTGCAGCAATGGCTTCAGCTTGCACATGTTCTTGAAGCTGAGCTGGAGCGCTTCAAAGCGGCAGATGGTCGTCTGGCTGAACATCTTCCCTGTGCGGGCAGGCAAGGCGTCACACACCACTCCTGCCCCTGCACCAGGGACCTTCCACCAGCAGCCCCCCAGGATCCCCTCTCCAGATTCCCCTGGGATGGGGAACCACAAAAGGCATTGTCCCTGCTGCTTCTGCAGGGATTTAAAGCACTGAAACACTTCAATAAGAAGATGTAGCTATGATAAACTGTTATCTGCCTGAGGGTAGGAAGGATCTATAGAGGGATCTGGACAGGCAGAAGAGGACCTGGAGGTGTTGGTCAACAGCCGACTGAAGATGAGCCAGCATGTGCCCAGGTGGCCAAGAAGGCCACCAGCATCCTGGCTTGTGTCAGCACTAGTGTGACCAGCACAACTAGGGCAGGGATCATTGCCCTGGACTGGGCACTGGGGAGGCTGCCCCTCGAATCCTGGGGTCAGTTTTATGCCCCTCACTCCAAGGACCTTGAGGGGCTGGAGCGTGTCCAGAGAAGGACAACGAAGCTGGGGAAGGGTCTAGAGCACGAGTCTGGTGAGGAGCAGCTGAGGTGTTGAGCCTGGAGAAAAAGAGGCTCAGGGGAGATCTTCTTGCTTTCGACAACTCCCTGAAAGGAGGTTGGAGCCAGGTGGGGTCGGGCTCTTCTCCAAGGAACAACTGACAAGACAAGAGGAAACGGCCTCAAGTTGTGCCAGGGGAGGTTGAATGCCAGGGGTGTAAAAATGTCTTCCCCACAAGGGC
>JAVSBS010006584.1:0-34194 GCA_033124195.1 Coracias cyanogaster | reverse complement strand
ACATTCTTTACTGACTATGATACAGGATTGTGATATCTAGGATTAAGATACCGGATATATGCATGTATATAAGGGTGTTTCATAGAATAGCTGCCTTGGGTAAATAAATATATATTTTTCTTAAGGGGGTGTTTCCTAGTTCCTGTAACTGCTTGGGATGTTGGAGGGAGGTGCTGCGCCTCAGATTCCGTTTGGGGGAGCGGTCTGGGACCCCAGTGGGTGGACCGCATCCCTTGGTGGGTGGACCTGGGGCATCTAGGGGGCGGATCACGACAGACCCACACCTAGAACCTGAACAGTTTGAAGACAACCAAGTTGGACTTGGTCAGTTTAGTTACTGAGTTACCTGTGCTTCATACCAATTGTATAAGTTATATTTGTATCAAGAATGATCAATGGCTCCAGTAAAAAAAAGAACAAGAGTAGTCAAGAAAGATGGAACATTTTCAGGTTTAAAAAAAAACTGAAATATTGTTTAACTGGAGTACAAAGGCTTCCAAATATCTATTCCAAACATTGGCAATTGGCAATGTTGTAAGATATATTTTATTTGCTTTGGTTTACATTAAAACCCAAAGGCTCTACAGTTTAGTGTCTTAGAACATGTATCTTATGCATAAATAGCTGGAAATGCTGTTCCACCCCCTCACCTCATCCCTTCCCCCCAAGAAAAAGAGCAACAAAAACCCATTGAACCCCACCCAATGACAGTTTTGTATGTGTTGCCTCCAATCACCAGTGTTCCTTGTTCATCTGTTTGGGTGGCATTGTGTTTAATCACAAGTGAAACAGAGCCTTCCACAAGAGTATTGTGCTTTGGCAAAAATAAGTTTGGAAAAAACATTTTGTATTAACATTTTGTATTTTTCTCTATGCTAGCATTATATGTTAGTAGATTCCTCCTGCATTTAATTACATCTGTCCAGTGCTTAAACAAATTCTATTAAATCACCAAGAGAAAAGGAAAACATTTTATAGACAGTCAAGCCTTGCACAACAGCATGCATAGCAGTGGGTGTTTGAAAAATTCAGAATTCAGGTTTTGACTTTAAGAGAGAACTCCCCCCTCACAGGATGATGCCAATCACTTTATAGTGCAAACACATTGCCAGGAAAAAAGAACCATGAAAAATATGTGAGATAACTAATTAGCATGAAAGTAAGGAGCAGTTCATAGGGCATAACATTCACAGAAATAAGATGTGAAACACCTTTTCAAAAAGGTTGAAGAAAATAAGGTTCAATGCTTTTTAAAAGAAAACTCCTGGCTATTTTTCCTCTACTACTTAGAATTTTGCCAACAAAGGATATTTAAATAAAAAAATATCAAGTGTTTATCCAAAAAAAAAAAGCATGCCAAGATTTCACTCTTTCCTGTTAAACTCCAAAATATCTTCACTGAAATGTACTTACTCTCCTTCAAAATTTGCATGAAGGAAAATGAGATCAGTTTCACTGCACTAAATTTTATGATGGCAGAAGCTGAATTAGCTAAATCAGATGTTCTACTGCCATAATTTAGAAAACATTTTATGAAGAGTGAGATGCTCTACGAAGTTACATATTGCCTTGGCCTGAAAATTATGTGCTCCATAGCTTTCTGCTACAGCTGACCTACCTTCTTTGGAGAAATGATATGGCCTTCCTTTCAGGCTGTGAATGCCCTAATAAAAAATGTCTTACATTTAATGAGAAAAAGGATAAGGCTTCAGGAAAGCTTTAAACCCCATTGTATTTTCATTTATTGGTATTTAAAAAAAACCCCAAAACTGTCTTTTTTACAGTAAGTGAACCTTCCCAATGGTTTTCCATGGAAAGAATGAATAGACACAGCCTTAGGCATCAGATATTGGATTTGACTGACCATGGATGTCTCTGAGTCTTGAGCAAGATGTCATTACCTGCTGAAAAAGAGCTAAAAACATTCTGAAACTTCAACCCAGAAAAGATGCTAAAGAGATTTGCAATATTTTGATATACTTACAGTTTATGTAAAATGTATTGAGAGCTTCTTATAGGATTTCACTGAAAATATGCAGCATGGAGGTGGACATGACACCTTTTGTTTTGAAAATACTATTTTACCATGAACTGCACCTCAACCTGTGAAGGACCAAACCGTGGACTGGGATGTTTGTCTCAAAGATGTTTCGTCTGGGTGGAACATTCATCTGAACATAGCAAGAACAATTTCTTGGAGTGGCACAACCACAACAACATCCGACCCCATGAAAGCAGCCTGCCAATGGTGATCCACCATGAAAAACATCCTGCAGATGTTCCACGCCATCAAAGAGGATTGTGGAGATGCACCATGACCATGGAAGTTGCAGATGGATAAAAGGACTGATAAAACGAGCCCCTGTACCATCGCCCACTGCTGGAGAACCAAAGGGTTTGGACCCCTGGGGTGCCATGGATCTGTGGCGCCTCTATCCTGAACTTGTGCCTCTATCCTGAACTCTTGCTTCATTTCAAACTTCTCTCTTCTGCTCTATCCTATCACTATCTGTTTCAGTTTGCGTTGTTGAGAATAAAGTTGCTTTTGGGCTTAGGGCCTTTGACCTCATTCGTGTCTTAATCTTGCTCTTGGGATCCTATCAAAACCTCCCTGGCATTGGGTTGGGACATCACCCCAAATTCTTTAAAAAAGATCACTCTTAACATATATTTCATTAGTATGCAAAACCACTTGAAAAACCTCTAAAGTTTGTCCTTTTTCTAATTCTTCCTAATATTTAATGAATTACATTGATAATGCTACTATAGTACATCTAGTACTTGAGTATACTTTAAATAAACAACTTAAAATGATACAATTGAAACAATAATTATTCCAGCAATCTAACCTTTCATGCCATCATTATGTGATTGAGCCCAAAACATTAAGGTGAAAGCAGTTTGGCAGCACTTTTGCATAACATACCTCTGTTTAAAAAGTCATTGCAGTCGAAAAAAAAATTCGAGGGGGGGGGGGGGGTGAAGACCCACAAATCAAAAGAGGAGGATTTGAAGTCCATTTAAAAAAAGTCTGTTGATTTCCAAATATAGCACTAGATTATGTTGTGACTTTACTTCTTTTTGTTTGCTTAGTTTAATCACTTGGTACATCAGTTATACTGAAAATTCTAGAAATGTTTCACCATGTCCCAATTTGTTATCCTAAAGCAAAAACTCACTAAGCTTATAGAAGGATAGAAGGGTAATAAGAGTGCTTGGATAACCTAATATAAACATATTTTTTTCTTGATGTAACCTTTTCAGCACTGAAACGGTGCTAAAGTAAAATGGTATGATTGGGAAGTCACTCACTTGAGGATGAGAATTAATTTTCTGTGGTTAATTTTATATTTGTAAAATGATTTTATGTAGAGAATTCAGAATTACACTAGGATATAGTAGCAGTATCTACTACAACTTCTTGTCAAACTCAATCCCCCTCATGAACAGAACCAGATTGGCTTATGACTATCACTGCTGAAGAAGAGAGTCAGAAAATCTGCAGTCTACTGTTCACTTTTTATAGATCTGTGGCTGTTCTTCTGTATTGAGGAACAAATGAGAGAATGGTAGACTTTGAGAATAAAAAATTCTACTTTTACCTTGTATGTACTTGTTTCTCAGAAACAAAATATTTTAATAGAAGGTTTTATTTATTTATGTTTTTACCTTTGTATGTTCTCTCTGCTTCCTTGATTGTGCATGACAAAACCCACTATAGTTATGAAAGAGATTAAAAACTCAGAAATCATAAAGTAGATGGTCCTGATTAAATCAAATTGGGTGCTGCTGAAATTACATGGATTTTGTCTCACTATATATCAACCTTCTCTACTAGACTTAGGGCTCTACTTTAACATCAGCAGCGGAATATTAAGGCAAATCCAACAGGGACTAGTGCCTAAACCCATTCAATTAGGCTGTAACCAAGTCTTTTGTGCTTATCAGGAGTGTACTGAACCTCTCACCTGTTTGAGGTACATCCATGGTTAACATGGAAGAAGAAATGATAGAAGAAAACATCTGTCATCTTTGTAAGTAATACAGCAATATTTTATTGTTATATTATTTTAATTGTTTATCCTAACACTGCACAAAAATCAATGAAACCATTGTTCAGCTTGCAGTATTTTATAAATAAGAAATAATTTATATTTAAATTCTAGTTGCAGCATGAGTTTTCCTTTCAGAACATATGGGTGCTAGGCAAAAAATAGTGTTCCTCTCTTCTGTCTGTTATTTTCCTTTTAAATATGAATTGTTTTTCCCTTAATACCTTATGTAAGATAATTGTTTGTGCATTAAATGGATTAGACATTTATAAAGAGCTGACAGTTATTTTCATTGGGCTTACACAACTGTATCTGCACATATAAATGTTGATTACTATAGCTTTTACTTTTTTAATATATTAATTAAATAAATGGATGTAATAATAGAAATGTTTTTTCATTGACATGGACAGAGATGACAAATAGCTACAAAACTGAAACTTAACTATTCAGACTATGTATTTCCTTGTCAGGTCTGTGGGTTGTTTTGTTTTTTCTTACAACTTTAAGGAAAGTTTCCCCTGATCTTCCTGTTACAGGTCTTAAAAACTACTCTCAAATCCAGTTTTGGGCATCTTCAATAAAGGTTACTGCCATTCACGTAAATAGTGTTAAGGCATAGTTGAGAAATAAATAAGCCTTGCTTCTTTTGTAACATATGCTGCACTTGACACTAAAAGAACTGGCATCTTTCTGTTGACAATGAATAATCAATCAGTTTTATAGCTCTGGAACTTCACAGAATTGAACTTTAAAAGCAGATACTTTGGTGACTGTTTGTTTACTGCTTGGCTAAAACACACCCTTTCAGTTTACAAGCATGTTTTATATCTGCAAGAATGGTATGTCCTGAACCAAATGTAGAACACTACAGCATTTTATGCGAATAATTTCACATTAGATATTTGATGTTGTTCTCACAGTTTCTGCCAGTAACATATTTAGGAAGGGGGGAGAAAAACCTGCACTGCTGCAACCAAAGGGAAAAATGAGAATATGTGAGAGAAACAACTCTGTAGACACTAAGGTTGGGGCAGAAGGACAGAGAGGAGGTGCTTCAGGTGCCAGAGCAGAGATTCCCCTGCCACCTGTGGTGAAGACCATGGTGAGGCAGGCTGTTTCCCTGCAGCCTATGGAGGATAATGGTGGAGCAGGTATCCACCTTCAGCCTGTGGAGGACCCCAAAATAGAGCCGGTGGATGCACCTAAAGGAAGATGTGACTCCATGGGAAGCCTGAAATTCAAAACTATATAGACTATGGTTGCCAATACTTATTTTAAGATTTTTAGTACTAGAAATAGAAAACTGCTTCCTTGGGAAAAGTGTATTTTTTGTTGGAATATTTGTACCACAAAATGCTGATCTCTGTATCAAATGAGGTAAATCTCTACAAAGAATAGCCATTACACAGTAGCCTCAAACCATTCTCAAAACAAGCCTACCAAGTATGCAATTGAGGAGAACAGAGCATCATGAACTAACATAGTGGAGAATGTTGGAATTACCATAATAATTGGAGTATATGGAAATTTGCAATAAGGAAGAAGGTTTTTCCTCTTTCTCTGAACTGTACACTAGTATGGAAGAAGGCCAGATGGAGCCCTTAACTACAAAGGACTGTTTTTTAGAATAATTGCTTTTCAAATGATATAATTAGAGGTGGGAAGAGAACCTTCACACTTTTCTTTCTATTTTCCAGCTTTGTTTATACTAAGGCTGCTCAAGTCACTGTTTAGAGATGATGATACAAGAAGATGTATATATCTTTGGTGTAATTGTGCATAGTAGTTGTCTTAAGTTGCTCTGCTGGTGGTGTCATTTCAAAAGGTTACTGTGACATTTCCAAAATAGTTTCTTGTTAATATGACTGGAACATTTGTTTCCCATACATATATATTGCGTACATATATATTTATCTAGATCATACATGCATACATGTACAAATATTCTGAATATTGATATTAGAAATAATATTTTATTTATATTGTATTCTGCCTTGAATGCATCAATAAGGAGTAGCAAGCAAAAAATTCCTTCTCAAAGATGGATAATTTGGAGGATAGGGAAAAGATGGACAGTTTCCTTCCAATAATAAGGTTTTTATCAGCCTCTAGGTTATGAACAAATTTCACCAACTTTTGTTACTAAATAAAGTGTTGCTTATGGCAGCCCGATTAACTATAATATACTTTATTTTGTCTGATGGACTTTCATGCAAAGTGAAATATTTTAAATGGCAATTTTATTTATAGTTACATTAAACTTAATGACTCTTAGTTGCTATGAGAGCAACATCTTGAAAATGTAGCCACTAATTTTTCTTCAAATAAATTAATTTTGGGATCTACTTATATTAAAGTACATCTGTATTGAAGGTAAGGTGAGTTTACTCATTTTAGTATGGGTAATATACAGTTTTTCTACCAATATTATCTACCAATTTCCTGGTCTACTTCTCTTCTGGATACCATTAAAACATTTTCTGGAAAATTATCCCATGATGATGGGTGTTGTAGTGAGGTGGGTACCAGTCTCTTCTCCCAAGTAACAAGTGACAGAACAAGAGGAAATGGCCTCAAATTGCACCAAGGGAGGTTTAGATCAGACATTGGGAAAAATTTCTTCACTGAAAGGACTGTCAAGCATTGGAACAGGGTGCCCAGGGAAGTGTTTGTGTCACTGTAGCTGGGGGTCTTTAAAAGGTGTGTAGATGTGGCACTTAAGGGCATGGTTTAGTGGTGGACATTGCAGTGCTAAGTAAACAGCTGCACTCGATAATCTTAAAGGTCTTTTCCAACCTGAACAATTCTCTGATGATTCTATAATTGCATGTAATCTGTCGTTGATGATGGACAGCTGTAGATGGTTGGGAAGAGTGAAAATATAAAGTTAGCATGTAGTGATACTTTCACATAGAAGTTACTTCTATGATTTCTGGCACTGTAAAATTCCAGGGCTTCTTGAATTATCATAACTTACATTGAGGAACTTTGGAAATATATTCTTCAACATTTTTGTAATCCATGTAAGCTACTGGCAGCTACAAATTCTTGCAGCAAGGAACGCCAGAGGTTTAAGTCTGTTTTCTGTCTGAAAAATAATCTCTTTTTCCTTTGAACCTGATATTTGCTGGCTTTATTAGATGTTTCTTTTATTGAAAAATACAGTGAATAGTAGAACCTTTATATCACTTATGTTTCCATAGACAACTGTCATATCTACTATGAGCAGAAGAATCCTAACCTACTTCATTATTCCTCACAGAGAAACCCCTTTCTGCTTTTGATCATCCCTCAACCTCATTATCTTTTTGCTAGATTTAGAATAGCTTGGCTGGGGGAGAATGTGATAAGGATTGCAACAGAACATTCAATAGACGGACATGACAGTAGCATAATGATTTTTTGGCCATTTACTAATAGTTCTTAATATTTTATTTCCTTTATTTACTTAATACTAACCTAACGTTTTCCCACAATTAGCTATTATAACTACAAGTTCTAATTTGTAAATAATCATATGCCAACACTGCATAACTTCACATTAACCTGTAGTGATTTTATCTGCTAATTTATTATCCAATCATTTACAGTTGCAAGGTGTCCCTTCATTTCTTATTATTGGTCCTTTTAGGTACTGGTTTTAGACTTAGTAACGATCACAAATAAACTCTCTTTTTCCATTATTCATGTCTGTTCCAGATCAAAAGATCAGATCAGGAAGGATTCCACTTTTGGCCTTCCTGAGATTGCTGAATATTTACTCCTATTACTGATTTCATGTTATTTGCCCAGGTGAGGACTTTCCATTTTATGCTATGGCAGCTTAATTTCCTTAGGAGTTTTGATGAAAGACCATTTCAAACCCCTTTCGGATAAAATCTGGAGTTGCCTTCTCTACACCTAAAAATTGTGACAGTCTTGATTTATAGCAAGTAAATGAAGTTCCTGAAGGTGATCAGATCTTCCGACTTTCTGTCCTTCTGAACAAGCAGGTTACCATACCATCTGGAAACCAGTCAAAATCACAAATGTTCATTACTTCTGTGATTCTCTGTAATGATGAAATTAATAAATTATGGGATTATGGAATGGTTTGGGTTGGAAGGAACCTTAAAGAACATATATTTCCACACCCCCTGCTGTGGGCAGAGATTCCTTCCACTAGATTAGGTTGCTTAAAGTCCTATCCAACCGGGCCTTGAAAACTTCCAGAGAGGGAGTATCCACAGCAAAGGAGTTTGTAGAGCGTTGGGGATCGATCTGTTCAACCAAGTAACAAGTGGCAGGACAAGGGGAAACAGCCACAGGTTGCACCGAGGGAAGTTTATATTGGATATCAGGAAGAATTCCTTTACTGAAAGGGTTATCAGGCATTGGAACGAGTTGCCCAGGGCAGTGGTGGAGTCCCCATTCCTGGAGGTATTTAAAGGACCTATAGATGTAGTGCTAACGGATATGGTTTAGTTGAGGACTTGTCAGTATCAGGTTAATGATTGGACTTGATGATTTTAAAGGCATTTTCCATCTAGACAATACTGTTATGCTGTTATATTCACTGGGCAACCTGTTCCAGTGTCTCACCACCATCACAGCAAAGACCTTCTTCCTTATATCTAAGTTAAATTTACACTCTTTCAATTTAAAGCCATTATCCCTTATTCAATCACTACATGCCCTTGTAAAAAGTCCCTCTCCATCTTTTTTTTTGTAGCTTCTTTTAGGTACTGGAATGCTGCTATAAGGTTTCTCTGGAGCCTTCTCTTCTCCAGGCTCAACAACTCACATTCTTTCAGCTTGTCCTCATAATGTAGGCGCTCCAGTATCATCTTTGTCGTCCTCCTCTGTTCTTACTCCAACAGGTCCATGTTCTTCTTATGTTGGGGCCCCCACAGCTGAACACAGATCCAGGTGGGGGTCTCATGAGAGTGAAGTAGAGGGGGAGAATTACCTCCCTCAATCTGCTGGTCACACTTCTTGTGATGCAGCTCAGATACAGTTGGCAAATTCATGAGGGGAGATACATAATAGAGACGTGCATTAAGATGGAGACATTCTTTATACACCATTGTTAAATATATCAAAGTTCCTCTGTAAATTACTTTGTCACAATGTCAGGACTTCAAAACAAATTTCAAGAGTTACTGATCAATTCATTTATTGGATTTGCTGTACTTTTTATGACTGTACAGTTGAAAGTTACACTACTTTGTCATCCTATAGTCTGTTTGGAACATAAAAAATACTTTCTAGATTTAACTGTTGGCTTTCCTCTGCTATTTTATTGAATATTATATAAATAGAATTTATTCTGTTTCCCTCAAAAGGACAGATATTAGAGAAGCTTTCTGAATGCTTCCACACACAGTACCTAAACATGAGTGCAAACATTTTTAGAAAATGTTTTCCTTCTAATGCTTCATCAATAATCAAAATATTGTTTTGTAAACATTAATGGAAATGTTCAGTAGCATTTTGTCAAGCATATGTTCAAAATATATCTAATCTCTGATTTGTAGACGAGAATAAAAGAAAGAGTATTTGTCATGTTTCTTTTCAAAGATTTTTTATTATTATTTTTCATTGTTTACTGAGGTTGACATCAACTTAAAGACAATGAAGTTTTCTCAAAAGTTAAATGTTTGGTTTGAATTTTTTTTTTTTAAAGAGAAAGTAGCATTCAGAAAACAATCTGTCATTTTGATTTCATAGTTGACTATAATGATTTAAAAGGAAAAGAAAAATAGCTTAAAAGAAAAGGAAAAAAAAGAGAACATTTTAAAAAAATTAGTTCTATCTAGTTTATTGTCTTTATTGACTCCCATGCTGTTTTACATCTTCAGTTATGTGGAAAGTGACTTTTCAGCCAATTCGACCATATCAGAATAGAGTTTGAGTAAGCCTCTGAAAAATGAAGAGATAATGGAGAAGCCCATGACATTTTAAATGTTTTTTTAAAGTATTCACATACCTCCTTATATTCACTATTATCTCCTTATGTTTACTATTTACATAATGGTTTTGGACATAATAGATAACACTGTTATGGCTAAGTGAAATTGTTTTAGCCCGACTATCTATTTGCTCATCTTGCTGTAAACAGATTACTGCTGGGTGATTTCTGTGCTATTCAAGTGAGTCTGATAACGATGATACAGTGTTTGAAGGCTTCTGGTAACTTTTATAGTAAGATCTCTAGTTCACTTATTTGACAAAAAGTAAGGAAGCCTAAACTCTTTGTTGATATGCTTGTATCACATATATGTTACTAACTAACTTTATAAAAAGTTAATTGATTTTTCTTTTTAGTTAGTGATGGGCCAAAAAAAGTATTTTCTTCTTCCCGAATATTGGATAAACCTGGAGGAACACTGTCAAATAATTTGACTTCTGTTAGAAGTCAAAACCAGTCTGAAACAGTTGGATTTAATTGTCTCCACCATCTGTGTGGACAGTGAATAGCTCTGTAGCCCTTAACAGTTATTTTTATAGTTAGTCCAGTAGGAGCAAGTTATAAGAAGGTTTGAAGGAGAATAATGTAGCAAATTTTGTTTATTTTTTTCCAACTTTGTGTGATAGATGTCATGAGAAGAATTGAAAAAAAATGTTATAGGAAATCTGATCCAAGGGCGATAGGGTCACACTGGAGAGTGAGTGAGTAGAATGAAGGGTAGACTCTTGACGAACAGTAATGTAATTGAAAAATAGTTTGGCCTGGGAGCAGTATTACATGCAGCTGAAGGACAAATGGTAGAAATGTGACACCTTGTAACAGTGAATGAGTGAAAAACACCTGCATATACGGGCCTGGCAGCAGGTGGATGCTGACCTGATGATGTACACTGTGAGGGTTCTATTCATTTAGGTGCTTGTTTTATTTAGTCTGCCTAGACAGTTCTTATCATCAACCATTTCCCTGAAGACCCTATGAAATATTTATATTTTTTGTTGTTGTTGTTAACAGAACATTTTGTACAAACCTCCTTTTTAAATTTTTTAAATCAATTGGTTGCAACAGACTCTAAGAACTCACTGTTTCCTCTTGTGATATGTTTCTGGATTTTTAAACATTCATAAAGTCTGTCTTGTAAGTCAATTGAGGGTTCCACATGAAATGCAATATTGATGTATGTTGTCTTTGTTTACTGTGGTCCTGTGGAATTTTTGTAATAAGAATGTACAGAAAATTCATTGAGAGCAAACAATACAAGGGGCTTTTTTATTACATGTTACATTTTGTAAATTTTAATACAATTTCATGTGGCTAGGTTTAGCAGGTACTACTCTGGAAGCAGATAATCTCTTTCACATTTTCTCCACTTTGAATTGTCTGGGATTTTCACTTTCCAATTCCTCACTTATTGTAAGGGTATAAGAAAGACATTGAGATAATGCCCTTGATGCCTTTCATCTCTCTTTCCATGATGTCCAGTACTCATGGCTTTTGTCTTTTACTGTATGGCCTTTACATTTGACTAAGCTGTTAGGACTCACCTATGGCATGTAAGAGTATGGACAACATTGTTTGTGGACTGTTCTGTGAGAGCATGTAATACTAAGGGCCAGACTCAGTTGCTTAAACGATCCAGTTCCTAGAATAAATTAGGTATGACAATGAATTATGTCTTCCTCAATGCTTTTTAAATGATTTGTCTGCACAAGTGACTCCATGTTCCTATGCTCACTTTCACTAGGCTGAGATACTTGTAGAATAAAATGGTATATATTTGTACAGTGCAATACTATTTGCACAGTAACATCTACAGTTCTGAAATAGATTTTATTCCTTCCTTTTCCTAAAGGGCACCAGGAAATAAAAATCCAAGGATATGGTAATGGATAAAACAAATTTCCATTTATACTCTTTATATAATCTTAGCAGTATGTTTATATATTCTTCCATATACTATTATTTTATTTAATAGTTCATACAGTATTAAATTTTAAACATTAGGTTCAGATTATGCTGAACAATTATAAAATTACTTCCTTAAATGTAGTGATAGACAAATATTTCCACATAATACAGCTATAAGTACTGTAATGCAAATTAAAATAATAGAATCTTATTTGACATTTCCTGATATATTTAAGGAGTGAGAGACCCATGTGTATTTGTTTCTTCTTTCTGGAAACAGATTCTTACTAAGTTATATGTAAAAGTGTTGGCTGGACCTGTTTAACCAAAATCTTGTTTTTAACAAGGAGGTAAAAACCAGCTGTATTACAGCCTATTTTATCTTCTGTCTCAATACATACTCAGTTAAATATGTAGGATGTCACTGATCTCAGTGTTGCTGCAGACAGAAACAGTATTGGGAAAATGCCTTTTGGCTATTTATGTATTTATTGAATGTATTTTGTTTGTTTGTTTTTCCTGTTAGACGTTGTTGAAGGACAAATGGAGATTAGGAAGGAAGAAAAAATAGATCAATTTCACTAGAAAATCATAAAGAAGATCAACTGTTTGATCTGTAAGACATACAAAATTTTGTAATGCTGATTATCTAAGATGTTTCCTAATATTCTCAGAGTTATTTTCTATTAAGGGATATAGAAATTCCTTAGTTAATGAAAGTATTATTGAGTGAAATTAAGAGAAATTCATAATTTTCACAGTTTCTTAACAGATCAAATAGTTTAACTTGATATCAAGTCAATAAAATTTTTGTCTTCATTGCACCAAAACAGCTTGCATAATGGCACTGTCTTCAACTTTCAACTACATTCAGTTTAGTCTCTCCATTAAGAAGAAATATCTAATCAAATAAGAATGCAGCAGTGCACTTTTTGAAGGATTAAATATTTTCAGCATTTGTTGATTTTATGCCAGTAAGAAGTTAAGAGAGATAGAGATGGGATTATCCCTCAGATGTGTTTCTTCCACAACAAATAAATAAATACAGACCCTATGACATCCTGCTTTTTTTCTGAAATTATTTAATCTCAGCAACGTTGCAAAATTGCAGAGCTTGTTAACTAAATATATTTGTGTAATCTAAAGATTGAAAGAAAAAAGAGACATCTTAAAATGTCTTGGGATACCTACTTTGTTTTGTGATAGCTAAAGTATGATTTCTGTTACAGTTGGCTAGTTGCTTAGGTTTCTTTTTGCTAGATTTTTCCAAGCTATTAGAAAACTCAGTAAATTGGGCATCAGGGTGTTATTTTTACTGACACTTTGATAGCCTTCAGCCTGGTGGCTTTAAAGGAGATTAGGTTACCCTCAGATGGTTGCAATACAACACACAATGTTTTGTCATCAAAAGATTTGTCTTTGGAAAAGATGGTGCTTAAAAATTATTGTTTAGACATCTTTTTACCCTTTATCAATTGCAGTTGCAGATCCCATCTGATTATACGGTTATTATTCAAAACGGAGAACTATAGAACAAATAAACTCAGTTTTTGAAACTAATTATTTGTCTTTGGATGAATTAGTCATTGCAGAATACTTTTAGAATAAGGTAATTCAAGTTGAGACAAAATAGTAGTCAATCTTTCTAGAATGAATATAAATAGTCCAGTTCAAAAATAAAACAAAATTTCTCTTAAATGTGATAACTGTAGGAAGTAGCACTTTTGAGCAAACAAATAGGTCTACAACTTGATCCTCTCCCTGTGAGCACAAGCATGGATTGTGTTAGATGGGTGGAGAGTACTGCAGCATGGAAGTACTAGCAGCTGGCTGTGCTGTCATCAGAGAAATTTCGTGTTTTCCTCAAGCTTGGAATTGATGGCCAGAACAGGCAGGCAAGCATCAACATAGTTGTAAAACCTGGTTTATTTTTTAAAAATAAATACAAAAATATAAATATAAAACATTGGTAGATAGAATCTGATGAAATGAAGTTGCACAAACTTTTGTTTTAAACCAGCTGCATATTACACTTATTAACACCACATGTACATTTTGTTTTAATTTTAATGTACAGAACAGGACATACTGGATTTGTTCTTCTTTGCACCATCTTAAAAGCTGTACTTGCAAGGATAGGACATGTACCTAACAGAAGCAGCTTGTACATGAGGTTGCTTAAGGGATTATCACCCTGTTCAAATTTCTGAAGGTAAGGTATTGTTTATTTTACTTACTAAAATGGACAACACTGAATTTCCATAGCTTTGGCTCTTGGAAGGTGATTAAATAAAATGCTGTATATATTTCAAGTGGCATCCTACTAGAAAGAATGAATGTCATTAATGGACAAATTAAAGACAACCCTTAAAAGGAAACCGTTGTGCTGAGTGGCAGGAAAATTTTTGTGAATGTTAAATACTGTTGAGTGCAGAAGGTGTCTGTAAAATTACTTCCGCTCAAAGGAAAAGAAAATGTAGCCTACTGTAGGTTAAGAAGTGTCTTTGTCACTTTCTCCTCCACCGTACATTTCAGCTAGCTTATTAAACCGAGGACCCCATTCTCGGAGATAATCATAGTTTTGGTCTCCTTCAGTAGTACCTGACTCTAAGGAGCTCAAGGATTCAGCTATTGAATCATTTCCTTCATAGGCATATGTTGCAAGCGAGTCATACGGCGGTGCAGAAGGATCAGTATCATGCTCTTTTAGCCTTTGGTTAATGAAATCTCGGACATCTGTGTTATCTGGTGCTGAAGGAGTCCTCCGTGGTACAAATAACGATTCAGGGATAATGTCTCGTCGAAGCTTCTTATCTTCAATAGCTGCAGGATTCCTCAGTGTGCCAATATCAAAGGCTTGGGTGTCTTCCTCTCCACCGCCTTCATCGTTATAACTCACAATGTTGTCTCTGATGTCCTCTTTAGAGAGGATCAAAGGCTCCTTCTTTCGTTGCCTCTTTAGAGCAGCAAACAGCACCACTATAACTTAAAGAGATAAATAAAGAATGGGTAAAGATCCCTATTTAGCAATATCTTAGTAGCAAATCCACCAGGTACAAGAGTTTTATTTCAGCTACATTTCAACAATTCATTTCTATCTGATAAATGGATAAACATCTCTATCTGTATTACAGTAACATAGTAAGGTCTATATTAAAATGTGCTATTAGGCACACACATTCTGTGCTCTGCTTTACAGAACCATGAGTTTCTCTACGTGCTTCCTTCTGTAACTTTAGTAAATTTTAAAATAGCCAAGTCTATTCTGAAGATCTTTTCCCTTCTTTAAGCTCAAAGTATACTGTTAAAAAATGGTTTTGAGGTCAATTATAGGTCATTAGTGATATTCTGAAAACCAGAAAATTGCGGTTTTACATTTTTTTAAATTTAATTTTTTAAAATTGAAAACTCTGGATAGACGCTGTTTTAATGTAGTAAAAAAATGAGTTTCTGGTTACACACTGATTGTTTTAACAGTCTGGGACTTGAATTGTTACTTACCACTTCCAATTCCCAGACAAGTGGGTTTTGCCTTTTGTTTTTCTTTTAAGTTGCAGTTAAATTCTTCTTGGAAAATGCATGATTATCAATCTTACCAATCATTATAGTTTTGTAAAATGAGTCAGGCCTGAAGCATTTGTTCATACGGGGAAAGATGCATAACTTTCTCTTACCTAGCAGGATAATGATGCAGAGGAGAATGGCAACCAGTGCCCCTGTGCTGAGGCCAGCAGGGAGGAGCAAGGCCTCGGCGTTGCAGGACTGCATGTTCCCCCGGCTGTCGCAGGCACACACTCGAATGGTCAGCGTGCCAGTGCTGCTCTGGATTGGGTAGTCATTGTCCGATATTACCACTGGTAGAAGGTAAGTACTTATTTCATGTCGACTAAAGCCATTCCTTCTTGTCAAAATCCTGGCAGTGTTATCTAGATTGATTAACAAATACTGTTGTAAAGTGTAAGAATATAAAATGTATCATTTATAGTACATCCAAACCATCACATTTTGCATCACTGGTAGCATTTTGAAACTGTTCCTGATATCATAGTGATATCTCTCTTTTTCTAATGACATTCCCATTTGCTTAGAAAGCTATTTATAATTTTTTAATGTAGATTTGGCCTGCTCCTCTGTGCCTCTGCACCACCTTTGAGTGTGATTTGAAGAGAGGATTTCTCAAAGCTTAAAATGTTTTATAGATTAATGCATGCAGTGTGTGACAGTTCCAGTTCAGGGCTGAAGCCCTGAAATTAAGTTGCCAACTGAGAAAAAATAACCTTGCACTTCATGCTGTTAAGCAATCACTCTGCTCTGAAAGATACTTTCTATGGATCTTCTGTGACAATACCCGCAGGAATTCTGTCTGTAAACTCAGTATGAGATTTTCCAGACCAAAACACTTTCAACATGCTGTAGAATAATGAATTATGTACCTTAACACAAGGAGTAGATTTTGGGGGGTAAAAATTGTCTTAGGATTTCAAAAAATTTGAAAGACAGTAGGTATTCTTGCACAGCTTTGAGAACTGAACTTACTGGACTTGGTTTGTAGCAGACAAATCTTAGTTGTATGCAGTATATTTTAGCAACAAAAGCTGTTCACTGAATGGCCAAAGGGAAGGAAAGGAAGAGAAGGAATGAATAAGAGGGAGAGACTATTTCTTCCATTGTTAGGGCCACAACACTAGAGTGTTACTCAACAACAGAGTTGCTAACACTTTACCCCAAAAGAAGGAAAAAACAGATTTAGTCTCCATTAGAAGGAAAATTTCATTTTCATCATACTTGTGGATCTTTTGAGGTAAATGGCCAGACAGCTCGCCAGCCAACTTCAGGCTGAATTAAAATAACCCACGTGGAAAAAGAAAGAAAATATTTACAGATAGAAAGAAATAGCAAGGTCTATACTGCTATACACTCAGGGCCTAGACACCAGGATATAATATTTGTTTAAAATATTAATTTTTTTTAATAGCCTCCACGATGTGAAACACAATATTTTACTACATCCCTTCATTGGTTTGAGGTATTTGTGGGTTACATTTTTTCACTCAACATCAAAACCTACGTGCTTGACATCTTTAAATACCTCTGCTGCTGGGGACTTTATAAGGTACACAAACTATTTCATTTCAATTCTTCACTTTCCCTACTATTAGATCCTTTTTCTGCTGTTGTTTGCAGCCTATTACTTCCTGCAATCTTCATCAGAGAAAATAGATTGTTCTCACTGCCTTTATGTCTTTAACACATTTGAAGGCTGATGCCATGTCCCCTCTCATCTATTTCTTCTGTCATCTAGAGCCCTCTCAGTCATACTGACAATGAAGGCCAAAATGGGTGCATAGTCCCCCTTCCCCAACAGGATCTTCTGAACATTTTCTCTGAAAAAGAAAGTTTGACAAAGGAGAAAAAAAAAAGTTAAAGTGACTATGTGCTCAAAACCACTGTTTCATTAACGGTGAGAAAGAATAAACAAAGAAGACCAGGGGAAACAGAACTATTTGGCAGAAGATTAAAGTGAAAAATCTGAACTTTTCAGTGGAAGCCATTTTTGAAACCTTTTTTTTTCTTCCATAAGTCAAGTATTTCATTTGGCTACTCACCCCAAGCCAACACCGGTTTTACTGATTTTCTTTATAATTTGTTTTATCACATTTTTGCCCTGCCAATTTTTGGCTCTCTTATATCAATAAAAATGTAGAAGTTGTAAACCACAAACATTCAAGTAAATTTATTAGTCTTGCTAGCAGCAGCCTTAACAGCTTCTCTACATATTGATAGACATCAAAAGCAAATGTATTTCAGGAATGCATGCTAGATAGCAAAGTTGAAACTCTTTCCCTGGAGCAAGCATGAATTTTACCTTCATTATCCTGAACGGTGAAGTTAGGGTTAACAGCAGCTAAACTGAAGAAAAATTTTTGTCCACCAAGAGGGTCATCTTTGTCTACTGCACTTATGGTTTGAATAAGCTGTAGGAAAAAAAGAAAGCAAACAAACATCAAAAAAAAACCCAAATACATCTAGGCTTTTGATACAGCTGTCTGATTAAGAAGACTAGAAGTGTTAAGACAACTTAATTTTCAAACATATTCACTTAATACTTTCTCTGTAGGACATGTTAATTGAACAAATGTTAAATGTATCATATAAGCTTTTCCAATAAGAGCATGCATGCATTTCATGTGGTGGTGCATATACACGTATAAAATGGCCAGCTTCTACCTTAGTCCTCCTATATTTCTTTTTTTTAGTACATATTTATGTATTTTTGTAACTACACAAAGGACAAAACTTGTCAAAAATAGTTTTATCTGTAGCCTAGATAATTTTTATTCTTCATCTCTGATGCATCATTTTAAATCCAAATCAACACCTAATACAGGAATTCAGAGGATGTTTTCTATGTTTGTGATAAAAACAGTATTTTATCAAAGAGATATTTCTGATAGGGAAGTTAAAGTTTTAAATTAATTTCAAAATAAAACCACTTTTTTCCAAAACAAGATTTTTCTATTTATTAGCAAAATACACAGATAAGATCCCTGAGATTAAAAATGCCATTTGGATTAGATATATATTTCAATTATTGTAAAACATTGTACTATACTGTATAGTTGCACCACCTCAGAGTGGGATAAGAACCTGATGTCACAATTCTCAGAGTAAGACACATCAGACCAGTTCAGTAGTTGGACTGAGTGCTTTCTCCAAATGCCTACAAAAGATCTGGGGTATTTTGGAGGAAGTAATGGCAAACCCTTTATCAACATTTATTTATCTGTCAGATAAATGAATGTGTGATCTTTTTTTCACTGATGTTTCTATGGAAAAATGTTATTTTCCAAACAAAATACAATTTGGAACATATTTATTGCTTTATTTCAGAGTGTTGTGGGTTTTTTTTAATACCATAGCTATAAAAACTGTACCTATGCTTGAATTTTTGTGCATACATGTGTGAATGTTCAGTTATGTTTTAATGTTTAACTTCCAAAAAGACATTAATCTTTAGCCTAGATAATTTTTATTATTAATTTCTGATTCATCATTTTAAATTGCAGTGTTTTTTCAAGCATAGAATTACATACAATTTTTGACACTACTCTTTCCCTGTGGCATACTTGTTAAACCCTATTTGTTTTTCCTCTTCCAGGCTTACAAATACAGTAGCTTCTCTTCACGTCACAGCTTTTGTCAGGACTGATTATCTTTAACATCAACAATTGCAGTGGTCTCCCATTTGCCTTAACAAATGTACGATTAACTCCCAACTTCTCTCTTGTCCATGCAGAAACGGCAAAAAATTTCTTCACAAGGCTAGGATTTGATTTCTTTTAATACACTAGCTTGCTTGCTTTCTCAAATGGAGTTTCGTCTTTGTCTAAACTTGTTTTCTTACTTAAACCTCCAATAACTCACTAAATTAACAAAACAGGTAATACCAGCATAGAAAATTATTTGTTTCTAAAGAATGAAACTGTTCATTATTTAGTAAGTCGTTAACAAATAAATGTTTAGAGATTTTTGCAAAATTAAGTCAAGAAAACACAAGTCCATTTTACTTCATAACTGGAGACCATAAATACAGAAAATTGTTGCTGTTAGGCTGATGAAAATAAACACCTCCACTTCTAAGTGTCTATACTCATAGTTTAAAAGGAATATGTAGAAATTTTTATAGCCTAAAATCTTTTACGGTTTACAGAGATTATTTATCTGCTATTGCACTGCTAACCAGTGTCTCTTAGCAGAATAACAGACAGTAAGAGATGTCCTATTTATTTCCCCATCCATCAGTTCTTGTAGCAATTGAAGTTCTCTGGAAAACTGTCTGTTCAAATACTGATAATGTTTAACCTAATGAAACATATCAAAAGCAAATTCAGCTAATTTGTTTACATTAGGGATTAAAAACCCCCTTACTTCTGGTTTGGTTTCTTTTTGTTGCAAGTATCATTTAGATATTAAAATGTAAGGTTAATTCAAAAACGCCAGCAAGCATTTGGCTGACTAAATATTCTGCAGTTTCAACTTACTGGTGATACGTTTCTTTAAAAGGCAAAGTTTTAAGGATGATCTTAGTGAGACTGTGTTTAGACAGATTGTCACAGCAACTCTAAATTAAATTGTAAAATACATAAAAAACAAAAGCATTTTTTGCTTTGCTATTCTCAATTAGACCCTAAACTTTTAATTTCTTTTTCTTTTCTTTTCTTTTTTTTTTTTTTTTTTTAAATGAGTATATTACTGGAAATTCAAACTGGAAGTACATTTCAAATGAAGTCACATACGCATTCCAGTAAAGCAAGTATTCATTATCTCCTGTGTAAGCCTGGAAGGTTCTCCTTGCAGTATGACTGGTGCGCTTGAGTTTCCCCTGTATGTCATCACAAGGAACATGCTATTCACCAAACTGGGAGCTCAGTGTGGGTGAAGCTTTTCAGAGTTTGCCTTTGGTATTTGGAGGGAGCAGCGCACTCTTGTTAACTTATTGAAGCACCACATCATCTCTTGTGCTTTTTCAAGGCCTGTACATGAAGCAAGCTTCAGACCACACATGGACAAAACATACAAATGACCAAGGTGGAAAGCAGATTCCTTCTGCATTGGTAGGAAACAAGTATAGGTGTAGGCCATAGTCAATAATTATTTTGATGATTTCTTCACTTGTTTTCTCCACCTCTCTTGTAGACAATTATAGCAGCATCACAAGTTTGGATGTCCTAAATAGGACATATTTGACTTCCTGATTGTTTACTGTCCTGGTTTTGGGCTGGGATAGAGTTAATTATCTTCCTAGTAGTTGGTATAGTGGTTTTTTGGATGTTTTTAGTTGTTGCTAAGTAGTATGCATAGTAAGCCAAGGATTTTTCAGCTTCTCATGCCCTGCCAGTGAAAAGGCTGGAGGAACAGAAGTTAGGAGGGGACACAGCCAGGACAGCTGATCCAAACTGGCCAAAGGAATATTCCATACCCTATGATATCATGCCCAATATATAAAATGAGGGGAATTGTCTGGAAGGGGCAAATTGCTGTTCAGGGACTGGCTGAATATCAGTCAGTGGGTGGTGAGCAATTACATTGTGCATCACTTGTCTTTCTTGCATTTTATTTACCTCTCTTTTTGTTATCTTTTTTTTTAAATTACTACTACTATTATTAATTAAGCAAACAGCTGTGTAGTGCTTACTTGCCATTTGGGGTTAAACCATGAGAGAAGCAAAATGAAACATTTCTTACTGGGTACACCTCTTTATTTGTAATCAGCATGTACATTAGCAGCTTTTTAACTTTCTCACTGGCTTTTGAATATAAACCTACAAATTAGGGGAACTGAAATAGCAGAGAGTAAACTCTGTCTTATAGATCATTTACGACCCAATGTTACATTGTAAATATAGACAATGGGTATTGCAGAATATCTGTTATTCTTAATGTATATTTTTTTCATTTTTTAGTAAAACTGAATAATACTGAATCATTCCAGTTTTTAGTCCTCAGTTTCTTAATCTGTCTATAACATTTTGTACTGTGTTTTTATAAATGTTATTAAACAAGCAGCAGTAACTATCCAGAAAAGAAGTACTTATATCTTATTAAAAAATCTTGTTTAGTTATAAGGGACCCTTTGAAGAAGGAGGTAAATATGATGCACTCTACTATCCCCTTGTCTTTCTATTAGAAACTGATTTAATAAAGAAGACTTTTAGAAAGAAAGCGACAGACTACCAAGAAAAAGTTATTTGTCTGAACAAGTTTATAAGTTATCAATACTATTCCAAAAATGGAAATCTTAGAAGTCATTTATTTTCCCTAGAATTGTCATAAAATTATTCTCGATAGCCTTTATAGCTAAAGCAGCTATATTGGTAACCAGATACAAAATAGTAGGTATAATCTAATGGGGTTCTTACATGATGTAACACATACCAGTATGTATATGATACTTTACATTAAAAAATCCACATAAACAGAAGTCGAAAGCATTATTTTGCATGTTTTACAAACTATTTCCTGATTATGTTGGTATCTATATTAATGAGATAGACAGATCTTGTTTTACACATAGTTTCATACAGTGCTGTTTTCCTCTTAGACCAATTAACCACGGGATACCCCCATTAGACCCACAGTAAGTTGCTTCTCCTTCCTAGCAGTGCCACAAAGCAGTAACTGCAGGGAAGTCAAGGATGTTACTCTGTCTGAAAACAGGCAGGAATTTAAGGGCCCAAAAGTAGTCAGAGGGCTGTTACACTCCAAAACCTGATAAAACAGTAGAGACAAGTTTGCTTGGTAGGTTCTCTCTGAGCATCAGTTCTATGTACTGTTTAATTAAGTGGTTCTATTTTTCTAAAGCACACTTTATATTTGCTTCAAATTCTGTACCAAAAAAAAAAACAACCAGAAAAATAATGTGCTACTAAGAAAAAAACCCCACAACTATCAGAAATCCTATATTGATTTGCATTACAAAAACTTTCTCTTGCCAGAGTAAAACAAAGTGAAACTTTAAGCGTTTTTAAAAAAGTAAGGCAAGAAGAAAATTCTCATACTACAAAAAACACTGGAAGATATAAGATCTATGGAAATATACTGAGGGAACTAAAGGAAGAAAAAATCAAAGAGGTGGAAAAGGAAGAGAAAAAAATATTCAAGTAAATTGACCATAAATTGTAGTATGACAGAAGAAATGAGGGAGATGTGGTAAAGATAAAATAACACTTCAGGATCAAAGGATATAAGGAATAGATAAAAACCAACTAAAAATAAGGAGGGAAAATTGAGTGCTAGAAAATGAAATGATACTGAATTTAGGTTTTCGGTAGATGTATTTTAGTTATCTTTTCAATAAGACAAATGATTAGAAAGACATTTGGTGAATATAATAAAGAAATTGCTGAAAATATGAAGATCTCATATGCCATGTTTAAGCAAGGTTATTGTGGGAAATATATCCCTGATAATGTTTTTTATATGGGTCAAATGAGTTGATAAGAAGAAGCAACACAAGAAGAATTGTTTCAAGAAACCTAGTGTTTTTGTATAATCTATGCTGAATTAAGATATCAGGAAAAAAAAGAAAAAAAATCATTCATATTTTAATGGGGCAGCTGGTTCCTGCAGCCCGCGGGAAGGCCCCGGGCTGGAGCAGGTTTATCCTGAAGGACCGCAGCCCATGGGAAATACCCACAGTGGAGTAGGGAAAAGTGTGAGGATCAAGGAGCAGCAGAGAGGAGGAGGAGGTAGAGTGGTCAGGAATAAGGGGGTGAAGGTGAACCTGGGAAGAAGGCAGGTTGGAAAGGAGGTGTTTTAAATATTTTGTCTTTGTTTCTCATCATTCTACCCTATTTTTTATTGTCAGTAAGTTAAATTAACGTTCCCAAACTTAAATCTGGTTTTCCAGTGATGGTAATTTGTAAGTGATCTCCCCGTCTTTATCTCAACCTATTTTCTTTCTCATCTTATTTTCTTCCCCTGTCCTGTTGAGGAGGGAGGGAGTGGCTGGGCAGGCACCAGGCTGCAGTCCAAGATTAACTCATGATGACTTTTCTTTTGGCAGGTCGTTTACAAAGGGAGAAGAAGAGCCATTCTTCTGACCAATACTATAGGGATAATTAAGATGTAGAACAAGTGTACTCGGTTTCCATGTAAAATCTCTTTTAAAGTGGGTTTGACTTCTGCTTTCTACACTGATTGCTGTCTTTCACGTTAGAGAATCTTCAGAGGCTGGCTGCTGAGCTGCCAGACGTGGCAGCTGGGAGCTGACAAAACCAGTGGGAATCCATCTGCCGAGATGCTCAGCTCCTGGTTCTTCTCACCTTGGGGTGGAGGACAGCTGAACTTCTTTGTGCACAGGGCTGCAGCAGTTTGAGCATTTAGCTCCTTTCTTCCCCTCAGCTCGTACTGGGTCAGCCTTGTGTTGCTCTCATGAATGCCTATGTCCCCTTTATGCCGTCACACTAAAGTAGTCTTCATTTTTGGGAGGGTCAAAAGAACAATAATCTTCAAAATGGGATTCTGCCACAGGTGCTGCTTGTTTGTAGCTTGAGATTTTTTGAACAGGGTATTCCCATTGTTTGGAAGGTCATGGTATGATCTGATACCAGCAGTAATAGCAAGCAGGAAAACCATCACAGGCCCTTTGAGTCACTTAAACTCCAGAAATCACATTTCACAATAAGTACTCTCCTGTTCTTTCTTGCTATGTATCTGCGTGTATGTGTATATACACATCCGTATATATTATATACTGTGTATATGTTTATATATGTAAGTACATATATGTATACATACATATTTTATATATTCTTACATATAAATTAAGTAAATGGAAATTTTAAGGGAAAATAGCCTGGAACAGGCTGCCCAGGGAGGTGGTGGGGTCACCATCCCTGGAGGTGTTTAAAGAACAAATAGATGCGGCACTTGAGGATATGGTGTAGTGGTTAGAGAGATGCTAGGACAAAGGTTGGACTTGATGACCCTCGAGGTCCTTTCCAACCATAAAGATTCTGTGATTCTGTATCTCAGCCCTGGAAAGAGCCAAGAAATGTTGCAAACATCATGTAACCTAAATCCTACACAGCTTCTCAAGTGTGCATGCTGACGTGCATGCTACCCCTGCTTTGCAAAGGACTAGGTGTATTATTCAAGGTTGAAGAATATGTTGCTGCTGAGTGCTGTCATATCCAAGTCCTCAACGTGCATACAATTATTTCTCTGCTACAAAAATACACAAGAATATAAAGTGTTATAATTAGGCAACAGTCTAACAATAATTTAAAATTTCCAGTAGCATATTAAAATGGCACTTTTTCATAATACGAAATATTAATCCAACACTCTCCTGTGATTCAAAACTGTTTGGAAAAAAATCAGTGACAGCTTCACTTTGTATCCACAGGCTGTATGCTAGATCAGGTATCTGTTGTCCTGCTGTCAGCCTGAAGCCAGCATAAAGTGCACCTCTGAGAAACTCAAAAGAAATTACACCAAGTGTCTACGCCCTAATCTGGGCCAAACACTCATGGCTAATCCAGCAACACAACAGCAACCTCAAGGCAGGATACAATTCTCTTAGGTCCTGTTTCCAGGATGCTGAATCACAGAAATAATACATTTTTCAGGGAGGAATAATATAATCTTGTAGATCACACTAAGTTTTCAGTGACAGTATTGCGTGACATAAATTGTATGTATTTTAGCATTTCAGGATTTTAAAAGTTACCTTCATACAGTCAAAGATAAAAAAGAAAAGAAAACCTAATTATTATTCTTCACATGTACTCATTCTACTTACTCCAGGCTGGGAGGCAGGAGTTTAGATATATAATTTATAGTTCATGTCTTCTTTTAAGTGGAAAATTAAATCAAATCAGAGGTATGAATTCAAAACATATTAAGCACATTAAACCTCTGCTCCTTATGGGAATCAAGTTAAAGCTGCTTTAGTTATGAATGACAGGATCCATTAAAGTTTGATGTGTTTCAATGGATCTGCTTTAATGTCTTACCTCTAGTTAAACAACCAAATAGACAAGACTATAGCTGTAAGTATAAACTGAGCCTAATACCATGCTCCAAGTGAGAAATGCACCTGCAGATTGGAGAAGAAAATGTGAGTATTTTTTGGTTCTTAACTACTTTTCATTACCTTGGGTCTGTTTAAAAGAGCACATAGATTTACAATCAAGTTTCTTGCATACTGTTTCAGGATAAGATTCATTTAAGAATATTACTCTTTCAGAGCTTCTACTCAAGAACTATAGAAGTAATGAGACTGCTGACAGTTATCTACAAGAAATTAAGCATTTCACTCTGGAAGCATAAGGCTAGAATGTTCTTAGTATTCATTAACACAATTACCCATTAAATTTGTTCTGCTTTTGCTCATAGGTTTTTACTTTTTACCCAAATTTTCTGCAATCTTTTTAGCCACATGTTAGACAAATCTAATGTGTGAAGCAAGCTAAAACAAGATGTTCATTGGCAGTCTCCCAAGTCATTAAACGCCTACCACAAGATTCCTCTCATACTCTCAAGATCATACTGCAATTGGATAAAAACAAGTTAGTTTGTAATCTAAAGCCTGCTATTTCCTCATTCTTCTATTAAATACGAAAAATTCTTCAATGTTTCAATGAAGCAGCAAAACCAGTGTTTCTCCCAATAAAGACCAGTACAGCTCAGGAAGGCTCAAAGGTTGCTTAACATAATTCACAAAATTTGGTGGACAAAGAGATAAAAATACAAACAAGCTATTGTAAATAGGCTTCTATGGCAATTCATAAGGACTCAGAATACCACTTTTGTAAGAGAGGTTTTGAAACAACGGTAGGTAATAAGATGAAGAAACTATTAACTAGTAGAAACTAGCAACTGGGTAATATTTGACACCATGAGAGGCTAGGCCTGTAACATTTTGCATTTAATCTTCCACTGAACATAACCTTTCTCTAAAGTAACTTTTACTGCAAGCCAGGGGGTACTGAATTGACTTTTTGCCCAAGGCAGCAAAAGCCACATGGCCCTGAAAACAACATACCACAAGCACTCACATTAGACTCTTCCTGAGAACCAAGTGCCGATACTGTCCCAGAAATCATGCAGAAATGAGTACTTTGAAGTCACTTTCAAGACCTGCAACAGAACTCTTCCAGACCTGGTGTATCTCATTAGGCATGCAATTAGCAGTAGCAAATAACATTTTCATAATCCCAGCCAAAATGACAGAGTTCATTTATGTGCATCTTCTTTGTGGAATAACAACTTCAGACTGTCTAGCGAAAAAGAAACATTTCTCAGAGGCTAGTAAAATTTTAGAAAGAAGTCAGAAAAATCACCCACTAGCCCTGAGACTACAGCAAGCCTCCTGTAAGTTTGTTGCCCCCAACTTCACCAAACTAATTGTCTGGGCTGAGATTTTCTAATCTGGATGATAGTGAACATCTGATTGTTCACACAAACCATTTAGCCATTTACAAAAACACCACTGAGGATAAATAATGTAATATATGTATGTTCATACTCAAAGAAGTTAAGAGCTGCTGTACTTGATTCAGATTCAAGACTCATTTCAAGCCTGCTGACTACCCTGCCCCTGATGCAGCTGAGGCAAACACCAAGGAAAAGAACACGTTGAGTAGAGCACAGACAGTATGAGCCTTTTGCAGTATGAGCAGTCAGCTTCCAGCAAGCCACCAGATCGGGGACTTGAGAACTAGCTTGAACCAAGGCCCTTCAGTGGTTTTCGAGCAGCATTTTCTCAATTAGCCCCAAACCACATTCCTCCTCCCCAGCTTAGTCCTGTCTCTGGTCTCCACAAGATAGGGAACTGTGTTTCAAAATCAAGTTGTACTGGGAAATGTGGAGCTACCTTCCCTCAGTTGCCCTAGTTCTTCTGTTCTGACAAACACTAAATAACAATTCCCTAATTAACTTTTCCATGTAAGTCTGTGATTTTAGACCTCCTCCACCTTCAGCTTTCTCCCCATTCCAACCCACAGATTCCCCATCTATTTTGTCTCTGTTCATATGGAAGTAGTTTGGTATCAACGACTGTCTTGATTCCCTTCTCTCTACTTTTTCCAGTGCTACTGTATCCTTTCTGAGACGGAAAGTGATCAGGATGGCACACAGGCACTCAACATCTGAACACACCACAGATTTATGAGGTTAATAAAGTCTGGTTTGCTCTCAGGTCTTGACTTCAGTAAGTCACTTTAAAGTCATTCTAGTGATTTTGAATTTGCCTTTTTGACTGCTCCTAAACTTGGAGCTGTTTCGAGAACAACAGCGATGATGAAGATTCAAAGATACTCCCCCTACCCTCAACCTGCACCAGAGTAATGATCATTCAAGAAGCCATCACTCTCTTTAAATAGCTAGGGTTGTTTCTGCCCCATTTCCACTACATTAGAATTCAATGTTGATAGACGCAAACATAATTTTATCACACAGACTGCTTGCTACTACCAGGTATTTTGCACTTCTGTACAGGTTAGCAAAGAAACAAAACCAGGCTATGCAATTTAGTATCATAAAACTGCCATCTGATGCTTCACTTTCCCTTGGGGGAGAAAAAAAAAAAGTTATTTGTGCATACTCTGTAGAAATGGACTTAGGAGACCTTTAAAGCTGTTAAATGATGCACATCAGAGAAAATTCTGGCACTAAAAGGATAAAGTTTCCCCCATTTTTCTCCTGCTTAATTCAGTCCCTGAGAAGGCTGACTTTCTGGGGCATGGGACATGAAAGTCACTCCAAAAAGAGGAGAGGAAGAAGGTGAAGGAAGAGTCGGTCAGGAGAACCACCCTATGAGGAAGGAAACCTTCATATCAGCCAGTAGGGCAGAGGAATATGGGCTGCAGCTCACCAGCTTCTCTGCTCAGCAACACCGGGAGCTGGAGGAACAGCAGAGTTGGAATAAGCAATGAAGAGATGCATGAGACCTCGGAGAAAGCTGCTAGCAAACAAAAAAAGACTATACCAAGGGAGAAGGATACATGGACTACAATAGCATATCAGTGGTGAGGAGTGTGCCTGGCCATGGAAACAGAAGGGAAAGGCGGGGCGGGGGGCGGGGAGCAGGCAGAAAAGCAGGGGACAGTAGCAAAGCTGAAGAGGAAAAGAAAGGAAAATAACCAAACAAACAGTTTTTGAAGCAAGGAGTGGGAAATGGGACAGACTATAAAAACGAATGAACTATGCAGGAAAAAACACTGAGGCAAAAAGTAAGACTGAGGCAAAAAGACTACTGGAGGGGAAAGGAAAGGGTAAATACAGAAAATGTCAAGGAGGGAG
This sequence comes from Coracias cyanogaster, assembly GCA_033124195.1. NCBI lineage: Eukaryota > Metazoa > Chordata > Aves > Coraciiformes > Coraciidae > Coracias > Coracias cyanogaster. The sequence goes on along the minus strand of JAVSBS010006584.1, from coordinate 5,475 downwards.
AGAGACACAGAGAAGCATCCAACATAGCAAACATCCCTCCTAACCTTGGCACAAAGTACAGAGGCCCACCAAACCGCTGGCCAAAGTGCCCTCCTCTTCTGTTACGCATTAGTTCCCATGAATGTGTAGTCACTTAGGACAGCTGGCTAATGTCTGTGTTGTGAGCAGGTCAGAAAGGAGAAAACGAGGCATAAGGGAGTGGAACCATTGCAGAGAAAAGTAGGGGCATAAGGAAGAAGTTTCTATTTCCAAGGATAGAAAATGGAAATATATATAGTACCTGTCAAATTCTTTTATCCTTTCAGCACGACCTTCAGGAATAAAATAGGTCAGATTTGTATGAAAAGGGAAGGCAGAAAAACAGAAGAACTCAAGGAGTATGTCAAAGGTGGTGAAAAGAACCTGGGACTGGTAATATGTGATACAATTAAACTGTAAAAATGGAGAAAACTCATGAAAGCAGGTGAAGAAATCTGGAGAAGCCATTTGTAAGATTTTAAGCACTCTATCAAACAAAAGAAGCAGCAGAAGTGGTAAATATTGCTGCTGACAGACCCTGCAATAGAATAGGGAAACATGAAGAGAATCCAAAAGTGTATCAACAGAAGAAAAGCAAGCGGGAACAAGGGGATATGAGAAGTCACGAATACTTACACACCATATATCATAAGGAATTCTAAGCAACAGAATATGAAGTATAATATACAAAGAAGAAACTATATAACAGAATAAAGATTTACAATAGGAATTAGAGAAAAGAAGTGTTTGAAAAGGACAACAAAAGAGCAGCTCTGCTAGTAAACACAAACTTTAAGTAGTATTGCCCCTTACTAGCTTGTGTTTGCCCCTTCAGTAAGTAGAGCTAAGTGATCAGATGCATCATCTGCATTAAATTAAAGAACACAGGAGAGTTCACAGAAAGAGACCCAGGAGTCAGAGGGAGGATGACAAGCAAAAGATTAGAAGTTACATACAAGTAGCCTGGTAAAAAGGATCAAAAAAACCAAAAACAAACCAACAAAAAACCTACAAATAATATTTTGTAGCTACTCAGACACAAATGTTTTCCAATGATTATTGAAATAACTGAATGTAATAAGACATTTTGTCCCAGTCAACATGTCACTACTATACAGCAGGGTAACTCAGCCAAATAGTACAAGAAGCGCAACATGCACTTTGCTTCCACTCATTATGAGATTTTCCACAGTTAGACAAAAATCAAAACAGCACATTCTTTATCAGAGCTGACAAAAAAAGAGTAGGTCAAGGATTCTTCCTTCATCCTATTGTTGCCAAAATAGAAAACATGTTTTTGCAATGCCCTACCTAAAAAACATAGAATAGACCTTTTATATTTGGCAAGAACCATGGAAAAGTTCAGGCAAGGGGCCAGACGTTTTGTTAAAATACATAATGGTATGGCTTAACTTTGCTAAGGACCCACAAACAGTGCCTTGAGAATCTGGTCCCAATGCCCTCTCTTCTTATTCAGTCACAACAGATTTTATCCCAAAGGTATAAAATGTATTTACATACACACCTCCACTGAAATTTCTTATAAAAGAATGTATCCTATGCCATAAAGACTACAATAATCTCCCAGGAAGACAAAGATATATCCATATTAATTAATACATGAAGTTACTTTAGCATAATCTTCACAAAAACAGGGCACACTGCTGATGATCGCTGCAGTGACGGAGCTCTCAGGCGCTCCCTGTTCCACACCGTCCCCTTCAGCTCTCCTCTTTCTTGCCACTGTCACTGCCTGCTCATCCCACCACACACAAGCTGTGTCCCCACCTAAGTGGCACATAGTGGGATTTCACATATATCCATGTCTATATGGCTCCCCTTTTGCCCCACCTTTTCATGGCACAGTTCCTATCCAGGTAGCCGTGCCTGGATTTTACCGCAAGAAGAAAAAAAATTCAGAACAGATTTACATTATTTGGAAAAGGCCTTCAGTCTCTTATTCCACTGTGAGCATCCTTTTACCCCATCGCCTTCAGATTTTTAGGTATTTTAAATAAACTAAATATGTGATATGATACAGATTTAACGGAGCAATGGGACTCAACAATCAAGGAAGAGACATTAGAAATACCAAATTAAAAGACCGAATTATACTGAAGAATATACAATGACAAATGGAAGTGTGAAAAGACACTGATGAGGGCTATTTTATAAACCGCAAATATTGTTTTTTTTTAAGCCTCATTCAGAAAAAGCAAGGAAGACTCCTTCCTTTAAATTTTCTTCATTATTCATAGCATATGAATTGGACTGCATGCAACAACAGAGCAATTAGTGTAAATACTGCCAATATTCTCACTGGTGATAATTGGTTGCTTCTTGCAAGAACATCTGTTCCATCTTTCTTAAGAAATGAAGTACAGACCCTGTTACCTAGACAACAGAATCCTCTGAGCATCACGCACTATACAAGGGCAATATCAACCCAAGTCACACTTCATATTCATTCCCTCCTTATCACCGTTAATGCAACTGAATGCCATGACTTTTAAACATTAAGCCTATATTTATCAGATCACACAAATTTAGGCCCACTTTCACATGCATTAAAAGCAGCAGCTGTTTTACTGTCCTTTGACCAAGCAATAGTCATTTGCAGGCTTTGTATTCAGCCAGTTTCCACCACTGCGACTGCCAAGTTGTCAAGCTGAAAATACTGCAGCTTATGAGCACTCTGTGAGCAAGTCCTGTCAAATCTAAGCATCTCAGCATAGTTCCCCTGAATGTGGTGCAAAAAAAGCCACCTTCAGCACCATGCCCCTTGATTACTGGACATACTCAAGTGCGGGACTCATCCCATACTAACACTCACTAGTGCCCTCCAGCCAAATTAAGGAGAGTAGCAGCAAATAAACCCTTGGAAGATGCCTTTTGTTGCTTTAGCAAACTCACCACAATTTTATAAATTTTGGTTAAATATTACCCAGTATGAAATGCACCAGATGAAAAATTCCTCAGCATGCTTTGGTTAGATGGATAGATTTATTTTCTTTTCCTGTGTGCATGTGATGGAGGACCAACGAACAGGGAAGCTTAAACAATGTGTGAAATGTAAAAACTGGGCACTCAGGAAAAGAGCTCACTGGGGCAGAACAAGTTGCAAAACAATCACCACCACCCAGCTACCACCCTAAATTCATCCCACTTCATCTTCCTTCTGACAGCACCCAAACCTACCTTTCCTTCCTCCTTAACCTTCTTCCCTTCTTGGTTGGGAGAAGAGAAGCAGCAACGTCTATCCTCAAATGCATATGCTGTAACTGTCCCTGTTGTGAGGGAAACTTCTGTAGGAAAACTCCTATAGCTTTTCTGCATGTGGTTTTGCACATGCAATAGCAATTGTGCCCTGGGTGTGCACTTAAAGCTTCAAGTTAGTCAGCCAGTACAAGTCCATAGCACCAGAAAATGCCAAGCAATAAAAGGAGAAAAGGCTATTAAACCAAAATATAAGCAATCAGTTCACCACAGACCACACAAGAAGATTGAATACTATAGGACTTAACTAAGGCAAACGTGACTGGTACTTTCATGGGAATGCTCTGACAAGTTGTATTTCTACTAGTATGAAGAACAACACAGAAATAACTATATGAGTATCTGATAAGGAACTAGACGGCATATGGAGCATTAACTACACTAACCAGAAATATGAAGTTGGACCACAGAAAATAAGCATGGTTTTTTATTTGTTTTGCACATTCTGCATTTTTAAAGGAGACTTCAAAGCCACTTCATTTGATAAAACAGAAATTAAATAGTTAAATGAAGGCTCTAGAGCAGCACCTTATACAACAGTGTTTCGTAAGAGAAAGATAACACTTAAAATAATCCCAGTGGGATAGGAATATAGGCCTGTTTTTCAGGCCCATCTGGGTTGAAAACAAACAAGCAAACAAAAAAAAGCCCCACGAGTTCTGGAAATAATGAAGAAAGAAAATAAGAGCTGGAAAATTGTCTGGATTTGAGATGCCCAGAAGAAGGAAAAATGAAATAATCCACCTGGCCACCGACCAAAAAAATCTGAGCAATGGAGATAGCTGAAAACCATTAAAACTTAAAATCACAGTAGAATTCTTTATCTAGACTATAAGGCTTTGAGCAAGATCAGTCAATTTCAGATATGGAACAGTACAAAAGACAATTTAGTAGTGATAAAATATTTTTTTTCGGCCACAAGTATAATAAATAAGAAAGACATAGAATGTAAAGCTACAAGGATCACCCATCCTCAGAAAAATAAAACAAACCAGATAAGCCCAGGCAAAATCACCAATACATAACAAAAAACATCAAAAAAGAAGAAACAATTATTAGTCTGAAGTGCCAAGATCCTAAGGCAGATGAGGCTACTGAAGAAACCTTGGAGTTTGGTCACAGAGAGATCATTAATCACAGTAATAAGAAGCTTTTTTAGAGTAGCAGCTTAGAGAAGTCAAACCAAAATGCATGCAAGACAGAGCTAGTGAGCAAGAAACCACTGTATTGCTTGTAAACATTAAAGGCATCTGGAGATAAAGTAAGACTAAATCAAGGAAAATAGTACAAAAGGCAACTGAGGTAAAAAAGAAATTAGATTACTCTAGTAAGCAAGTGAAAATATGGAAAGACAATGAGAGTTGAGAAACAAACTCTGCAGGGGCCATGGGATGGGGAAAGTTCATTAGCACAGAAAGAAAAGGCAGAGACTTCTTAAAATGTCTTCAAGAACTGGCAGCAGATCTCATATTTCATAACTGTCTAGAATCAACATTATTCTACTGATAGCTTCTTTCAATTTGCTTCAATTTGTTCACATATTCAAAAAACTGATCATTTTTTTCAATAGCATAGCCTATCAGTACTACCCTAATTTCAGTATGCTCTGGTGGCTGTGTACGAAAAAGCTCAAGGTCAAGTATACTGAGCATATACATATACCCACAGTTTAGTATATGTGCTACATATGGGCAACAGGTGGGTTTAAGGAAGCCTCCTGACACTGCTGGTGAGATAGGAAGTATAAGCATGATGCTCTTTCTACATGGCAGAAGGATTTTGACAGTCAGATGGCCAAACAGAGCAGAGAACAAAACCAGGACGCTCACACCTTTCTCATCCAAATGCAAACTAAGCAAGCTCTACATCATAACAACCCCACATGGTAAGCCTGTGGACAAGACAACATCACAGACTGTTGAACTACACTTTGGAAGCTGGAAACCCCCCCTGTGTCTCAAAATCCCCACACAATAATGTATCAAGTCATCATAAAGACAAGAAAAATCTCAGTAAGATACAGCCGAAGCCGTATTTAAGCAGAGTTATTTTTCAGCTTACCACAGAAATAGACGAAGAATCATAGAATGTTAGGGGTTGGAATGGACCTCTGGAGATCATCAAGTCCAACCCCTCTGCCAAGCAGGACCATAGAATCTAGGGCAGGTTACACAGGAACAC
>JAVSBS010006582.1:75264-87915 GCA_033124195.1 Coracias cyanogaster | reverse complement strand
GAGCTTCAGGACATGGTCTAGGGGTCAGGGAGATGTTGGATGAAGGTTGGACTTGATGATCCTCGAGGTCTTTTCCAGCCTAAATGATTCTATGATGTGAGCACATCTTTATGTCTCGATACTGAGTTTGAAGTGACTCCTTTTTCCCCTTCATCTCCAATTTATCTTCTTCTTTTTTGCTTTTAAAATTATTATTATTTTTTAATTACAGCTGTTTTGCTTTATCTGCAAAGTCTGTAGGGAAAGCTCAGCTTATTCTGCAGGTTCAGAATTATGGAAGGTCTGTGCCTCGGTTGTAGAATATAACTTAACAATTTCATGTTGGAAAATCTAAGCACTTTTGGTGTTTTGATAATTGGAAAGGAAATAATTCTGAGGACTTCCTAAACACAGCCTTCTGGACAAGTCGAAATTCCAGTTCATAATGTAACCCTTCTGGAAGGGATCTTCTACCAGTAACTTAATCATTAGCAGGTCAGAGGCAAGATGCAGGTTATAGTAGGCACGTCTGTGAAAATATTAGTGCTAAACAGAGTAAAAACAGTAGTAACGAGCAGAATTGTTGCTAGAGGAACTGCAAATGTCATAATGACTTCCAAATCCATTATGTGCTTGTATCTTGTGCAGAGTTCTAATTTCCCCATGTTCAAAAGGGTAGCAAAGATTGAGAAGGTTCAGAGTGAGGATGACCAAATATAAATAATGCCTTCCTTGCAAGGATTGATCTTTTAGGGTTAGACTTCTTTAATCTGAGATAACTAAGGGAGAAGTGTGATGGAGATCTGTGAAGTCGTTTAGATGTGGTGTTGGGGGATATGTTTTAGGGGAGAACTTTGTAGAGCAGCGTTGATGGCTGGACTCGATGATCCCAAGGGTCTTCTCCAACCTCAATGCATCTATGATTCTGTGAAATGATGAGTGTCCTTAAGAGTGACTGATTCTCTGCTGTGAAAGCTTGTCATACCTACTCTGCCATCTGTCCCTCTGATTTTGCAGGTGGTTGAAAAGCTGATCCGAGGTTTGGCAATGGAGGACAGCCGCAATATGTTTGCACTCTTTGAACACAATCAGCAGGTGGACCGTGCTGTTGAGAGTCGGGTGATTGTGGCTGATATCTTGGCCAAGTTTGAGAGGTAGGAGAAATGTTTCATGCAATGTTTGACTCCTAGTTGGATGTTACACGGGGTTAAGTGATGGTACAGTCAGGTAGTTTTATCTAAAGCAACACAGGAGCACCTCTCCTATGAAGAGAGGCTGGGAGAGTTGGGGTTGTTCAGCCTGGAGAAGAGAAGGCTCCGCGGGGGCACCTTATAGCGACCTTCCAATACCTGAAACGGGCCTATAAGAAGGCAGGGGAAGATCTGTTCTCAAGGGTTTGTAGTGAAAGGATGAGGGTTGATGGTTTTAAGCTAGAAAAGGGTAGATTTAGGTTGGACATTAGGAAAAAGCTCTTTAATACGAGAGTAGTTGATCACTGGAACAGGTTGCCCAGAGAGGTGGTGGAGGCCCCATCCCTGGAGACATTCAAGGTCAGGCTTGTTGGGGCTCTGAGCAACCTGGCCTAGTTAGAGATGTCCCTGCTTATTGTAGGGGAGTTGGACTAGATGACCTCTAAGAGGTCCCTTCCAACCCATTACATTCTAGGAGTCTATCAATCAACTGCAGTGATTCAACTGTTCACTCTGGTTTGAACTTCCCTTTGGTAAGGTTCCAATGTTCTTCCTCACTGTGTGGCAAACTATGTTCACATCTGTTTCATTGAGAAAGAAACATTCTTCACCAGGCTTGCCAGGACAACATCAGTAGTGCCTTTATCAAAGAGTAATGGTTTACTAGCAGAGCTCAGGGAGGCCTCCTTAAATCTGATAATGATCTTGTCACTTAACATCATAATAGCTAAATCAGAAGAGAGAGCAAAGATTTGGGCATAGAAATGCAGCTCTCAATTTCTTACTGTGGACTGGGATTTTTGTGGCCAGACACACAAAGGAAGGATAAATTGTGAAAGAAGCTGGCGATGCCATTGTCTATTTTATATCTGTTCTAAAGGAAAAAGTAAAATCGATCTAAATGGCAGCAAGGCTGGTGCTTTTCATAGTCACAAGATTACATGGAGATAGTATCTTGAAAATGGAGAGTACTTTGTGTCCTGCTCCCAGCTCTTGCATTTATCTAGACCCATTGGTCTAATTTTTGGGTCAAGTCTATCTGATAAGAACTTGGGTCCTTCTGAATCAACATTTTATGCGATTCAGAGGATAAAAGGGAAGTTACCAGAAAAGTTTGCTGCACTGAGATTGTGCTGGTGTATCAGGTAGTTGTTTGTATGCTCTATGTTTCAGAAATCCAGGAGTACCTCCGCATTGTGAGTTGCACTGTGGACACCCCAGTACCATGGTGCTTCTCCTTACTGGTTTTTTTCCCTCCCTCCCATTCTCTTTCCTATCTAACAGACTTGCTGGCTCTGAAGAAGAGGAGGAGGAAGGTCAGTGGCAGCTGTACTTTAAGCTTTATTGCTTCTTGGATATCGAGAATGTTCCCAAAGATGGGGTGGAGTTTGCCTTCATGTTTGAGCAGGTGAGCTTGCTCTGGGAGAGTTTGGTTTCCAGTGTGGTAAAAGCACACAAGAGCATACAGAAAACTGGCTTACCATAATTTAGTGTGTTATATTTTTGCCTGGAATCTAACAAGCATATCTATACCGTAAAGTTCTCCAAGGCATAGGAGTATTAAAACAAAAACCAAGAAAAATGACCAGGGGCTTCAAAAAATCTGGAAGACCTTTAATTTTAAAAGATACGGAAATTTGAGTAATGGCTCAGGAAGAATAATTAAAAGTAGCTGCTTGCAGAACAGCAGTGTAAAGAAAACTGGAAAATGCAGCTATCTGCAGATGAGCCTCCAGGAACAGTGTATCCTTGGGGTGTTACAGGCATTCACTAAAAAAAAAAACCCTACCTTTTAAGCAATTTCTTTGGATTAACAGAGAGGCACTAGAAGACTAGATCTGCACGAGGGTAGGGAGGCCCTACAGCTAGATTGGATGGATGGGCCAATGTTAACAGTATGAGCTTCAACAAGGCCAAAGGCCGGGTCCTGCACTTGGGCCACAACAACCCCATGGAATGCTCCAGGCTTGGGGAAGTGTGGCTGGAAAGCTGCCTGGCAGAAAAGGACCTGGGGGTTCTCATTGACAAGCGGCTGAAGATGAGCCAGCAGTGCGCCCAGCTGGCCAAGAAAGCCAATGGCTCCTGGCTTGTGTTAGAAATAGTGTGACCAGCAGGAGTAGGGAGGTGATTGTCCCCCTGGACTCAGCACTGCTGAGGCCACACCTTGAGCATTGTGTCCAGTTTGGGGCACCTCAGTACAAGAGAGATCTCAAGGTGCTGGAGCAAGTGCAGAGGAGGACAACGAAGCTGATGAAGGGCCTGGAGAAGAAATCTTAGGAAGAGCAATTGAAGGAGCTGGGACTGTTCAGTCTGAGGAAGAGGAGGCCTAGGGGAGACCTCATCACTCTCTACGACTGCCTGAAAGGACATTGTAGAGAGGTTGGTGCTGGTCTCTTCTCACAGGTAATTAGCAATAGAACAAGAGGGAATGGCTTCAAGCTGCAACAGGGCAGGTTTAGACTGGACATTAGGAAAAAGTTTTTCGTGGAAAGAGTAGTCAGATACTGGAATAGGCTGCCCAGGGAGGTGGTTGAGTCACCATCCCTGGATGTGTTTAAGAGTCATTTAGATGTGGTGTTGGGGGATACGGTTTAGGGGAGAACTTGTAGAATAGGGTTGATGGTTGGACTCAATGATCTCAAAGGTCTTTTCCAATGTGAATGATTCTATGATTCTATGAAACAAAACCCAACCAGACAAATAAACAAACAAAAAGGGAACTTTTCCACAGCATGTATTGCTATGGTCTAGAAGGAGGACTTCCCTCCACTCCCCAGGCATGAATCAGTGTAATGTGAGATACAAATGGTATTTCCTAACTGGGCACCTGAGAACTATGATCCCCTGGGGGACATTGGTGCCCCCTGCAATCCTTTTTGTTGGGTAAGCTTTAACAATAGGTCTGTAGCTTTGTCCCCAGTTACACTGCACATCCACTTACAGCAGTTGCAGATCAGTGTGACAGCAGCAAAGAAAGGAGAATACAATTTCACTTGTGCAGAGTTTTAAGGCTTGAGGCAAGTACAATGAACATTGGCTCAACTCCTTATCTACAGCAGAGGTAGACATGGGATTTAAGATGCTTCTCCCCTCCTCTGAGTTTCTGAGAGTCCCTGGGGGTTGCCCAAGTTCCCAGTCCAATCCAGAGAAACCTTAAAGCTGCTCTAGAGCAGTTTGGTTGCCTGTGAGATGCTGCTGCTGTGCAGTCTATAGAACAGTATGGCTCTCGCATCACCACACCATGTTTGGGAATCAGATGCTGCAGATCTGGCTTTATGAGCTAATTGCTAAGAACTGGATTTATGGTATCTGTATCCCATGCAAACATGGCATGAACCAAAATGTGACTCAGAATTTATGTCTGAGTTTTCCCAGCATTACAACAAATGGTATCTCCTCCCTGCTTTTCCAGCTCTGGAGACCAGTGGTGCTCAGAACATGGTGTACAGGTGTATTGCCTAAAGATTAAAACATGGCCTTCTATTTTTGTTGGTGTGAGGCAAAACAGAAGGAAAGCCAGGAAAATTGTCAGGGAACAGATTGTAAAAGCATGTTTAATTTTGTTTGCAAGAGAAATAATCAGTACTAGCTAAAAACCTGTAAGTTGTAATTTCTTGTATATTACTGCTAATTAGTAAATGTATCATAGCCTAATTTGATCTCTCAGAGAAGGCACCTTTTAAGAAAAAGATATTTTCTGTGAAGTGATCAAACAGGCAGGAGGCTTTTGTCAGAGTCTGGGTTTGTTTGGGTTTTTTTCTTCTTTTTGCTGCTGAAGCACAGTGCTTTTATATCTGTGGCACCTGTTACTGGTCTTTTCTCTATCTCTTTCCATATTCTTCCTCCTTTCAGGAAAAGTTGTTCTCTGCTCCTTATCTGTTGTTCCTATTACTGTGCAAATAGCACATACAGGAGCCTATTAATTCCGCTCTATCAGAGTATGCAAGGGACAGTATACCAGGAGAACAGGATTTTTGAGCCGCATTGTTTATTCTCAGTTCCATTATGCAGTAGCAGTTGTGAAGCTTCCCTCTTCCCCTCCCATCCCTGTTAAGGCTGTGCTTGGCTGGATGCTTTTGTCTCACATTTGTGGGACTTTGCTGAGTCAAGATGACCAAGTCAGTGTGATTGTTCTTACCCCACTCCCATTCTAGTTTTCCTCTACAACTGCCCTAGCGAAGTCACCATCTACCCAAGGTATACCTTTGTGTAGCTTAATGTATATTCCCATGTCACTCTTAACAGTACAATCCAGTGCTGTTAACAGGTTTTTTTGACTGACTTCTGTACTTGAAAGTTTTTCAGGCCTTGTGTCTTCTTGAACTGTATTAGGAAATGGCTGCTAAGGAATAAAGATTGCTTTGGTATTTTAAACATAATGTCTTGCTTTTGATCAGACAGCTATTTAAGGTGTTTCCTTTTTTTTTTTTTTTTTGTGCTGCCTTTTGGTGGAGACAAACCCCCATCAATAAGTGCTTTTTATGTATTGAAAAGTATGCTTTTCCTTGTTTCTTCCTTAAATGATTCTATCTGCACTTAAAGCTCACATGCATGCATATGTGGACACAAACAGCCCCGAGAGAAGCAAGAACCAAGAACAGTACAGAAGTGATTTACTGTATACCTATTTCACTAAGAGTAGATATTTGGTAACTTTTTATTTGTGATTCAAATATTCTGGATGCCATTGGATTACACACAAATGTGTGGTTACTGAAGGATGGAAGCTTTTGCAGGTTTGGAGCACCAGATTTGCTTTGGTTCCACTTTTCCAGTGTTAGATACTGCTTAATTTTTAAAAGTATGCAACAAGCTAAAAAAATCAGAAAAATAACTTTGCCCGATAGCATCACTCTTGTTTAGTTTTTTTGTTGTTGTTTAAGTTTTTTTAGTGGTATTGATTTATTTTCTAAAAGACTTCCTCTGATTTTAGACAGAACTGAAATCAAATCCATCAGGATTTAACTGTGAAGCCAAAGAAGCTTATTAGGATTTTTAACATTCCAAGTTGTTTTCTGAACAGATTGCACCAGCTAGTTGATGAAATGAGCTAATTACTCTAATGTTGACAAATGCACTAGCACCAAAAAATTCACATTTAAAAAAAATAAAAATTGCATCTCTTGAAGAAATGCTAAGTAGTTTAAGTGACTTGTGGATGTAATAGAGATATTCTTGCAGAGATTTCTTTAGGAACAGAAGAAACAAAAAAACCCCCCAACAATCCACACTACCATTTATAAATAAAAATTGTGCCATCAGTGATCATTTGAGAATTATTGTTAATGAAAAAATACTTAGGATTTTAGAAAATGGAAATAAATCAATTTGATATTTGGTAGGGTGAGAAATTGCCTTCCCAAAGCAGTCTTGTGATGTTAGGAGGTAGCGAGAATTTCTATAGATCCTTTTGGTCTGTAGCATCATACCCAGGAGAACTGGGCCACAATCACTCGGTATAGCCACTAGCTCCACAGGGTTCTCCTATGTGCTGAGTTGGTTGGTAGTGCATCAAGTTTCCTGAGCTCACATTACCAGAGGTAGGTGACCTTAGCCTAGAAAGCAAAGAGGAGTTGTTATCACTGAAAGCCTCTCTGCACTTTAGCAGTACACGAACTGTCGGATCTATAGATTTGGTTAAATTCAGCCTTGGAATAACTATACTAAAATCTAGAGAGGTCTGTAACTCCTGAAATGAAGATAAATTCAGGCTTGTACACTTTTTTTTTTTAATTTGTTCTTGACTATATAGATGCACACTTTTAAATGAAGGAGAAGAAATTAGTAAGGATATCATACTACGACACACTTCTTTTAAAGAACACTCTGGAAAAAAAACCCAAGTATAAATTTGAAAACTTGAATACACATGGGAGGTAATCCAAACACCCTTAACCCTGCCCAAATTTATCTTGTCAAAGAACAACTAAAAATGCTTAAATGATTGCTGATATTTCAGATCAGTACTCTTCAAGCTTAAATGGAAACAATATGGCTATGACATGAAGGTTTCCTGCCATTTAAACTCACTATGCCTCAGAGAAATGTACGGTCTTCTTTTTTATTTTTTAGTATTTACTTAATAGTTTTGACCTTTCAGCCAATTGTCCTTATCCATCATTACAGTGCATGATCAATCATTTCATGCCTTGTCATCTATAAAATACCAGCAAGAGGGAGAAGTTCTATGTTCTATTGCTTTTCTTGAGGGTTTTTTTTAATCAGAGTATCTTCCTGTTTATTAGGAAGAAGTGGGGAGGGAAGCTTCAAGGTGCACTGGTTTAATTAGCCTCATGGATTTCAGGAGTGCAAGTGGAAGAGTTCACTGGAATCTTATCATTTTGTTTGTTAATTTGGGTATTTGTTAGTGGTCAGTATTTTAAAATACATCAAACAAGCCGTATTTTTATGTCAATAACACCCTTCTGAAGTTTTGAACAATAAGCAGAGGCAGAAATAACCAGTGACACCATATACGTGTGCATAGATACACACAAGTGTACACTTATGTATGAACATTTTCTGTCTGAGGATGTTCTTCAGTTAGAACAGGGCTTCGGGTTTCTGGAGATTCAAGTAACCTTAACCACTAACAATTTTTGCAAAGGTGAAATTTTCAGGAACACTTGTATTGCAATAGCCTAAATGGCATTTACAAACTCAAAGCATTACTTAACAAGACTTGTCTGCAGTGGAAAGCCAGGATGGTGCAAAGATCATGAGCTAGAAGGAATGTTGTAACACAGTGTGACACTCTGTAAACATTTCAAACTGAGGCCTGAAAACAGACTGGTGCTCTCAAAAAGGCCTTTCTGGTTTAGATATAATGATATGTAAATACATCTAACATTTCTTTTTCCAGAAATGGCATGTAGGCTGCTCCCCAGAGAAGCACTCTGCTGTGTTCCAGTGAGCAGTGTAGAAAAGGGTGCTGGCTTATCCGTACTGTTCCTGGACCACACCACAGTACCGCTTGTAATGAGTGTTAAGTGATTTAGATCTGATTTACTTTTGGAAGCCATACTTTTTGCTTTTCTTGTCTTCATTTTCCTGATTATAAACCAGAGATAATAGCATTTCTTGACTTCCCATGGGATATTGAGAAGCTGAGTATATGGAAGATTGAGAGAGCTGTAGCTACGGCATGGTGCCTCAGTAATGGAGGCACCTAAAGGGCCTTCAGGTAAACAACTTCAGCATAAACCTCCACTTGTATCCCTAAACTAAAAAATGTCAAGTGTCTGTTTAAAAACTTCTCAAATGGTTTATGTGGTGTTGACGTTTTGCTGGGGGGGGAGTTCTTTTGTGTTATTTCGGGGAGCAAGAGTAGTCATGCAAATTATTTGGAGAGAATGAGAGAACTTGAGGGAATATACATCAGGCAGGGTAAGAAGGAAGGAGACCAAGCATGAAACAATCTTCAGGCATGTGTTTTTTTCTGTGATAATTTGGCATTCCTTCTTAACTGAGACAAGTTGGTGTCCCTAGTGCCTGTGAACATCAAGGACATCATTCATTATCCGAACCTTTAAAGTGTCCTGGTTTTATTTGGGATAATTGGAGTTTTTCTATCAACAGTTTTTTGGTGATCCTAACACAGACCATGAAAAGGAAAACATAAAGAAAAGTGAAGATACAAATGTACTAGTAAGGTTTGGGGCTTGTAATGCAAGTTTTGCAGGGCTCTGGTTGTAATTCTTTAAAATACACGTATATCCCTTTGATGTTGTATCAAAATAGGAGCTAGACATAATACTAGAAACCTAGTTGCTGTTCACTGCTGAAGCCAATGAGCAGTAGAGGAACAGGGGAGTGTGCTTTGAAGGGCTTGGTACTACCTGGGAAAATATGCACTTCAGTGAGAATGAACCATGTGCAGGAGGATGTTGTTGAGATGAGCTATAAGGTCAAAGGAAGAGCAGGAACCAGAAAGTTCACCTTCAGGTTTCTATCTCAAACATCTTGAAGCCTGTGGGGACATTTATATACTCAGACAGTGCAACTGATAGAAAGGAACAAAGGTCCAAATTAAAACTGTCATGGATGATGGACCTGTGTTTGCATTTCTAGTCTGGTTTCTATCTTTAATGCCTTGCTCTTCAATGGCTTTTCAGCAGTGCAGTTCAAGGGGCCCTGTCAAAACATAGGTGAGAACTGTATAATTATCTTTAATTTGCAGTACAGAATCCAAGGCAGAAAGCAATGTTGCAGGAAGGTGGCTTGTGTATGTTACACCAGATCTATAGTGGGACAGTGTCCTGGTTTGGCCTGGCAGGTCTGCACCCCTCCTGCTCTACTCAGAAGGGCAGAGTATTGCTTAAGTCATTGTCTCTTAATGTGGTTAGTTCTCTTCAGCTGATTATTTACTTAATAAAATTTATATTAAAAAGTCTAATGCATATTGAACACAGGAAAGAATTAATGTAACGAATGCACATAGCCCACTGATCAATAGATTAAAACCATTTTTTAACTTAATAGTTAATTGTTCCTTCTCCAAGAAGAGTCACCCTTCATAGCATTGTTCTAGTCTTTTATTAATATTTCTGAACTCAAGTGCCTGATTCTCTGTATTGTATTGCAGTTTGTACTATTACTTACAGCACTGCAGCTGCAGCATGCTACCAAATAACATCTTTCACAAGATGGAACAATAGGTCTTTTGTGTGGTTTTCACATGGCGTGTCCCACCAGATTGTGCAGTGGAAAGCCTGAAAAACTTGAAGTTCTTCTTTCTGGGAGTGAGGAAGTCCATCACTTTACAACCTCTGTTTTTAAACAAATCTTGCTCTAGAAGACATTTTCTCACTCTTCCTATCCTTCCTCTCCCAACCACTAAGAAACACTGAGGTTTCATATAATTTGGTAGTTGGATATAATCTTGCTAATATATGCCTATTTTCATACAAGCTACATATTTGGCAACTTCCAGAAAATGTTCATGAGTATTTGGGCTCCCCAGTTCAAGAGACAGAACTACTGGAGAGTCCAACAGAGGACTACAGAGATGATTAGGGGACTGGAACTTGTCTCTTACAAGGGAAGGCTGAGAGACCTGGGTCTGTTTAGCCTGGAGAAGAGAAGGCTGAAAGGGGATCTTATCAGTGCTTATAACTATCTAAAGGTTGAGTGTCAAGAGGATGGGGCCAGTCTCTTTTCAGTAGTGCCCAGGACAAAGGGCAATGGGCACAAACTTTAATACAGGATGTTCTATCTGAACATAAGGAAAAAATTCTTTACTTTGAGGGTGATGGAGGACTGGAACAGGCTGCCCAGTGAGGTTGTGGAGTTTCCTTCTCTGGAGACTTTCAAAACCCTCTTGTATGCATTTCTGTGCAACCTGATCTAGGTGAACCTGCTTTGGAAGGGGAGTTGGATGAGATTATCTGTATTGGTCCCTTACAACCTCTATCATTCTGTGAGAAGGAAAAAAAACACTAATGAAAACAAAACAAAAAAACAAACCCAAAGTCCCGTGCCAATGAACAGCTTGTTTTGTGGGGAGGCGTAAAAAAAAAAAAAGGAAAACTGAAGATTTTTTTAGAGTTTAATTCAATCTATTTCAGCTCAAACTGAGAAATTGTGAAAAATCATTACCTGGTCAGTTTGTTTGTGCCTCTCATGATGTTTATTGCATTTTCTCTGTCACCTCTTCCTTTACAAATAATCCTATTGAATCACTCTTTGAACAGAGTCTGTGCAACCTTTGCTCCTACTGCCTTCCTGCCATGACTTTTTTCTAATTCTGTTATATACTTGTTGAGAGAGGAGATCAGAACTGCACAGATTATTTGAGATGTGAATATGTAGTGGATTTATGTAGTGTCATGACAACATTTTCTGTTTTGTTCACTGTTCCCCTTATTCTTAACATTGCCTGCTTGTTTGATCACTAGTAAGCTCTGAGGTGGCATGTTTACAGAACTAGCTAAGACAGCTCCAAGATTCTGTTCCTTAATGGTAACAGCTAGCATACAGTCACTGTGAGATGAGGGTATGGCTTATTTTTCACCATGTGCACTGAATTTAATTTGCTATTTTATTATGTTTATGTCTTAATATTATGAAATTATTTCAGAAATCTTTACAACTGATTTTTTTTTCTGCCTCTCAATTCAACACTGCCAGCAAATCATGTTTGTGATGAACACTCTTCATCATCACTGTTTACTCCCACCTCTAAATCTCTCATGTACATGGCAAGCAGCCAGACCTGCCATGTGTAGTGGTGAGCTCCTGCCTTGTCCTCTCTACTCTATGTAGTTGAACTTCAACCCACTGTAGGACAGGGAAAAAAGAACCCTTAAAAATGCAATTGAGTTGAACTCTTAGTTACAGAAACTTGAAGCAAAGAAAATGAGTTTAAGGCACAATGTTTTAAGATAAAATTATTGGAAAGGGAAAAGAGTAACATGACTACAGGGAGTTCATCCTATAATCCTGTTGTGCATTTAATACTCTTTTGTAATACTATAATTCTCTGAAACAGCACATCCGAGCAGGACCTCAGCTGGGCTTGGGCTTTGTCTCTAGCTCCTTAAAAACCTTGCGACTGTCTCTTCTTAGTCTAAAACACCACTACTATGAGGTCTCCAGGAGTGGTGGGGTTTTGGGGTGGGGTTTTGTTGTTGTTTGGTTGGTTCATTGGCTGGATTTTGTTTGGGATTTTCTTAAAGTGACTTTAGAGATGTCTGTAGCTATCCAAACATCTAATTCTTCACTGGGATTTAATTTTAGTGCAAAGCTGTTGAAACAGATACGTTGCAGAAAAGAGTTTGTAAAAACTCACATCTTTTAAAAAGAATCTGCTCATGCAAACTGGAAGGAGAGGAAAAAAAAAAGCAGTGACAGAGAAAGATTTGAATGGTGCAGCTGAACTATGTCTGCTTGGCACACGGGAAGGAGATAAAAATAATTCCTTTCCCTAATTAGCAATAACACAGTTCACTGTTACAAGTAGGAAAACTTTAACTCCTTACTGGTATATACTGTGCTGTTTGGTTTATTTCTGGGTTTCTCCACCTATTGTGTTAGAATTAGAACCATCCAACTAGCTTTCACAAACAACAGTTGGTCTAGCTGTTTGATGTAATTACAGACTTTCTGGCCTTTGATTCTTACTGCTGTTTTCGTTAGGAACACCTATTCCTGCTCATTCAGTTTGGGAATAGTCACCAAAGAGTTAATTTACATCTTAGCACAAATGAAAGGATTGAAATTTCTAGTGAGAGAATGGGAAACAATAACAATTTTCTTTTTCCGATCCCTTCTTGTGATTAGAAAGCAAAATTTATATCTCTAGATAGAAAGGGCTAGTTGCTTTCACTTCTTGTTAGGTTGTTTTGTTTTCATGCACCAGCAAAACTCTATAATGGTCGGTTTGCAAAACCTCCCAGAGAAATGTATTTGTGCACATATCCACTACAGACAAGAAAAACAAAATGAAACAATCAGACACACACCCCTGCTCTCCACACCCCCC
>JAVSBS010006582.1:13657-27726 GCA_033124195.1 Coracias cyanogaster | reverse complement strand
AGCTTAGATCTTGCAATATGTATGAGCCTCATTAGTGTGATTATAAAAGTGCGTCTGTAAATGCAATAAACGAGCCTCGCTGAGCACCATCTGGTGGGCTTGTCTCCCGTCGTCTTCCACAGTTATGATATATAAAAGGACAGATAGTTTAGGAGTCAAGTACTAAAAAAGTGGCAGGCCAGGGCATAGGAGGTTCTTCTCTATTGCTTCCCTTGGAAAACTGGGGATGTTATTGAAGGTAGCAGCTGCACTGAGGAATTTTCTAATATACTTACACAGATATAATCCTCTCTGTGGATATCCTTATTCTGCTATTGTGATCTCCACCTGGAACCTTACCTGCTGATATAACTCCTAGACAAGACCATAGCCTGTTACCCATCTATGGGTAGTTACCCATCTATGAAATGCTCCAGTTACCCATCTATGAAATGAAAATTATGGCACCTCCATCCCTCAAAGAGATGTCATTAGGATTAAATGCATTATAGACTGTGAGGCACTCAGGTATTGTAATGTAGTCCTAGAAGTACGATAAGGTACAGAGGAGAAAAAATGTATGCCTCCGTAAATCATAGCTCTAGCAGTGACATGTCAAACTCATGGAATGCAATCAGTTGAGCTCGGATTGAATCTTGGTCATTACTGGTCCAGTTTGTTTCAGATCTTTTCATGAGACTTTTTCCAGCTTTGAATCCTTCTTGAGTTTGGAGGATGGGGGCAGAAATAAATTTGGAATTGGATTCCACTTCTCTCTGATGCTTTGATTTTAATTCTTAAAGAGGGTGATGGAGAGAGTAGAATTCCCTGTTAGATGGGTGGTCCAATGAACTGCGGGAAATTGTAAAAAACTGACCAAACAGAGGGATGTTCTAAGGACAAATTTAAGTCTAGGTGACTGAAAGAGTTTCCAGTCCTTTGGATGCTATAGTGAAAAGTTTCACACAGGAACTCCAGTAAATCAAGATGCATAAGTTCAGAAGTGATAACAGTGTGTACCCCTGGGGGCCCTGACTGAGCAGGCCACTAACAAATAGATCCAAAAAGATAGTGAATGCCACCGTTCTGATAGTAACAACTTTGAAAGAAAGGGAAAAGATTTTGTCTCCTTTTGATGAGGTGAGATAACAGCTCAGGACCTCAGGATCTGAATGGCCTGACAAGGAAAGGAAGGAAGGTTGCAAAGAGGAGTAAATTTGACTACAGAATGGAGAAGGAAGTCACTCTTATATAGTGTTCTCCAAAAGAAAAGGAGCATTTGTTGGTATATGCAAAGCCCCCACCATGACATGCAACTCGTTTACCCCTGATTTTCTCCCCACTCAGAGACCTGACTTTGGTAACTCAGTTTGGAGTTTGGAGGCAGGTCAGATGAGCTGCCAACATGGGATTTTTGGAAAGCTGTTGCTCTGCTCTGCCTTGATGCTGCAGAATGAAGCAGTGCCTGACAGAGGTGTTGTGCTGCCATCTTAGGATATGTACTCCAGCAGCCAACTTACAACAATGGGTGCAAAAATTATTCCTGTGAATCCTAGCCACCAGGAGGATGTGGCCCCTGTGGAAGATGAGCACATGGTTATAATCTGAAGTAGAAACCTAAAACTGGGATTATTAGTGAAAATTAAGAAAGCAGTAGCACATTCAACTTCAATGCAGCCTACTCTTCTTCACTAGCGTACTCCATGAGACTTCATCTGGTTTAGGATTTTCTCCTTGTTTTAGGGTTTTGGGGTGATTAAGGATGTGTTGGTTGAATATGGTTTAAAATATCTTAAAATGGTGAGCAAGAGCTCTTAGAGGTAAGAAAAATCTATGAGGCACTGACAAAACAGGAGAATATAATTAAGCTGTCCTTTGCTCTGTTCAGTGGTCTCAGTGGAGGAAAGATGCAAAAGATGTAAACTCACACTTCAGAGGTGGCCTAAACCTTTATCATCTTCTGGTCTGTTGTTCAAGACTTATTTTCTTCACCTGTCTATTCCTGTTTAGATATCTTCTCATCTAGTTCTGATCTGTGTAAATAACATTTCTGTCTCTGCCTTACTTCTTTTTATTGTTTCTATGAAAATGGAAAGTCCATGGAAATTCATTGCTATGCTGGATCTCAGCCCCTGCTGGGGAAGCTGAATGCTAGAGCTCATCACTCCTGCCTGCCTTGAGGTCTGTGGATAATCCTTTTAAATGGAGGTGTGAAGAGACTGACTTAATTCCAAAGTATATGCAAGTGAGGGGGAAAGCATTTCAGGTAACAAACAAAGGGCCCTACCTGTTTGTTGTTACAAACAGAAGAGGGGTTTGGCATTGTTCTCCATCACTCTCCAGCAGCAGTGCATAGTGTGGTAATGGTTGTTCTATTTTATTTGGAAGTTCTGGCCCTAAAGTTTTTCCCAGCTGGGAAGTTCAACCCAAAAGATTCAATGTGGGTAAGTGCAGGGGAAAACAGTTGCTATACTGGCACTTTTGGAAGTTTTTGGGAGTGTTTAGTGAGAGTCCACCAGGAATCTTTGCAGCACAAGGGACCAGACCATGTGCCTTCTCTTACCTCTTCTAAACTTGTATAGAAATGTGAACAGATGCTTTAAGCAGTTTGCTCTTGCACACCAGAAGTGGTTTCATTTAAGTTTACTGTGAAAAGATTTCAATAATTACATTGATTCTCTTGAGTTAAAAGTTATGTATTGTTCTATGCTTATTGTAAATGCTAGCTAGGATAGCAAGTAAGAGGCTGTTCAGAAAGATGTTTATGCATGTGTTTGTGTTTATATATGTTTCTGTGATTGGACACCACTGTGTGAGAAGATGTTTTAGTCTCTGTAGATTTGAGTGTTAAGCTTGCTTTACAGGCTCCATTTATGAGTATGCTGAAAAAAATAACATTTAACCTGCTATACCACGCTCTCTGCAACTCTAAATTAGAAAAACAGATGGATTAATGAGGTGAAATATTAACTCTGGAGTGTAAGAATCATTACCCGTGGACATGTTTGTTTATTTAAAACCAGTTTTTTCATTCTGTCAACATCAAAAAAACTCCTTCCTCTTATTGCAATGATGAGGATGGGAGAGTTCATTAAATGGTTAATTTTTAGAAGATGCTGTCAACTGGGGGTTGCTTTGATGCCACCTTCTGAGATTTCCGATTGCCATGTGAACTTACGGAAAAAAAAAGATGGAATAGTATCAGCTATATAAACCTGGGATAAAATTTCCTTGCTTTTTCATCCTGATCTGTTTAGAAGCTTTCTTGAGGAAAGACCATGCTGGAGCAGGGAGGGATAAACCAGCCCTCATCAAGCATTTTAATAACCTGCCTCCAGGGGCGGAGGGGCCGTGCACTGTGCCGCGCCACCAGGGGTCGCTCTGCGTCCTGCCACCATGCGGCCCACATGTGGGACAAGCAGGACTCTTGAAGTCTCTGGTCCTCTTCCCCTGTCCGAAATGGCAGACAGGGGTTAGCCTTGCCAGGAGAAGGGCCGTGGCTGTTCCTCGGGCAGCTGTGGAAAAACAACAGCTGTCTCTGTGGGAGGAAACGACACCTGAGACGTGCGTGGGGCTGAACCGGCCGCCAGGACTGAAGGTGCTCCTGAAAGGATGAGAACTTTCCCATCTGTGTGGTCTACAAAACTGTTCACTTGGTATTTTTGCACAAATATCTAAGTTTACATTGAATTTTGGTTTCCAGAGGTTCTTGCCTCTGAGCATGCATGTAAATCAGGCAGCCCACTCCCTGGAGTCAAGCAAAGTTCATCTCCCTCAACAGCCCAACTTATTAGGTTAAAACTATGCAGGATGATACAACCATTAATCAGATTCACCCCTACTTTTACTTGCCACCCACCCCCTAAAAATGTCTTAGATAACCCAGACTTTCATTCCAGTTACTTCCAGGGAACAGTTCCTGGCTTACGGTGTCCCCTGACTCATGTGGGAGGGAGGGGGAGCTGAAACAAGATGACCTTTAGAATCCCTTCCAACCCATACCATTCTAGGATTCTATGTCCCAGTGCCATCAGGGACTGCTGTGAGGTGCATACCAAGATGCACCCATGAGAGTACAGACACTGTGGCCAGCCATTGCCTAAGCCTTGGCCCTATTTGTTTGTGAGTATAGACATAGTGGCTGAGCCTCACCCTAAGTTATCCTCAGTAAAATTGCTGGCCATTTATTATGCAAACCATAACACTGAATTTAATTACTGGAATATCTCAGTACCTTATCTCAAGAGAATGATGAACATGCACTGTCTATATAGCTCATGTATGATAACAAAGGCGATATGTACAGCCTGCTTCCACCTGAAGCACTTTGCTGAGGTTCCCCAACCGCACCATGAAACTCTTAACCTGGGCAGAGTTTTGGATGCCACTAAGTATCCAAACCAGTGATTTTCATTACATCTTGCTTCTATAAATGTTTAGGGTGTTATTCTGCTGGTTTATGTGAGTGTCCATGGGGGTGTTCCAGCACCCAGGTGTGAGGCCAGAATTAGCCATGTGGACTCATAAATTTTTTTAGCTATATGTTCAGAATTCACCACAGTTACACAATTCTAAGTAGTAGTGAGCAACTACATGCATGAAAAGTGGTAGGTAAGATTTCTCAGTGTGTATCAGATACTGTTTAATTTTATTCATGTCATGAAATAATTGAAAATGTCAGTGATGTGATGTATGTGATGTCGGTAGCCAGGACACCTAGGGAATAACATCTTTGTTTTAAAGATGTACATTTTTTTTTCAGTTAATCAACCTATGAGATGTGGATATAGCTATTTTTTCTTAGATTCCCTTCTCTTTAATTCTTTTTTCTGTTACAATATTTTTGTTTCTGGCAGAAGAGCTTCAATATACTTATGCCTTACATGTAGACAAATGTATATACAGCAGAAAGTGTGTATAAAAGTGCTTATATTTAAGAAGGAGGAAGAATATTGCTATCTGTTTTACCAATGGCATCCCCTCTTTCAAAATGAAAAATACAGATAAAAGTTTTTCTTCACTTCACAGAAGTAGCCTGTGGGTGTTGTGCATACAACTCCTGGAAGGCAATTCCTCCTATAAGTTAAGGGTATTCTGTCAGCCTCTGACCTTTCTTTCACTTCTAAAGTTTATAAACCAAGCCATGTGGGTTGCCCAGTACTTTTGTGTGCTTGGGGTGAACCACATCAAATGACTGTGTGTTGTTGCCTTTTTTGTCTCTACAGTTTGGTCCATAATTGCACTGAGTAGAGAACGTTTAGGTCCATTAAACTATTGTTTCTAAACTTAGTGGTCTGTTTTCTACTGAGTTATACAAACTGGTTTTTTGTGGGTTTTGCAATATGAGACTGAAAGGCCATCTTTTGTTGAATTGTGTTTTGTTGATTTTAAGCCATGAACTGTTTGTATTCATGTTAATTTTGAAGATTAACCACGCTTTTTCTTTACAACTTGGAAGTGCAGAACTCTAGCAAAATTCAGTAAGTTACTAAAAAGACCCAAAGACTAAATACTAAAAAGTTAGATGTACAAAATATATTCTTCCAGTTATTTGGAATAGTGTTCTGAGAACCTGACAGCTCCCATAAACTGCACCAAGAATACAAGTTGTATAACTAGCATATTCCAACCTACAAACGCCTTTCATGTCAGTATGAGAGATACCATCAGGCACTCTGAAAGCACCAACCTATTTATAAAGATACCATCAAAAAACCTGCCTGATGCAGCTGACTTATGAATCAATTATCTGGACTTCACCAATGATATATCTATTCTGAATTTTAGAGCCGTATGTGTAGAGCAACACTGTACACAGGTAGGCTATTCAGCATCCCAACAGGATTCTTATCTTAATGTATAGGCCTGTCAAAAAGAGGGAGAAAAATACCCTAACTGTAGGATTTGTTTCCCTGAAACAGTTTGCTAAAGGGGAAAAAAATATGTGGATATCAAGTTGTATATAACTGGATGTAGAAGGAAAAGATTGATCAGGAGTAATATGTATGGGATTGGTGCTGACAGTAGACAGTGAATTTAATTTATTTGAAAACTATTGAAGATGGTCAGTCAGATTTCTATTTTGAAAGAAGTTTGTCTTGAGTGTTTGAATGACTTAATGGGGAGACAATTCTTTTTAGCACATCATTTAAGCTATTGTGGAAGAGCATAAACAATCCTGCTTGCACAATGGAGTAAATAATTCTACATACATTTATGTGGACACAGTTGCCTTTGTGAAATTGTTCATTGGGCCTTCATCTAACCTGTTAAATTTTGGCTCTTTTCAGTTCAGGCACCTTCATTTCCTTGGTCCCAAATCCTCTACCTATGTCTAGATACATTTGCAAATACAGTGCTTTTATATTAGTGTGTTTGTGCTCTGTTAGAATTTCACTGCTGCTTTGATAAAGCTGTATTTAAAAGGTAGAGTGTTTGTGAAACTGCTTACATGCAGGACTTTATGTGAGTTATTACTTGCACTGTCCTTACAGTTGGAGGCTTGAAGCTACAGTGATGTAAACAGCTAAGCGTCTTGTCCTGGGATGCCTGCAAAATAACAGGCAAGGCAGCTGAGGTTGGGACTACAAAGTGGCGCAGGCTGCTGAAGCAACTTATCCAAGGTCACTCTCTCTGTATTTCAGTTTAATTTGTTTACTTCTCTGAGGAGATTAAGATGTTGAGCTGTTGGACAAAGTATTAACATTTTTGCAGTTCTCATGGGAAGTCTAAGTTGTTACACACCAGCAACTAGAAGTGACAAAGCTGGCACATCATCCCAGCCCACAGGAGTCTGCACGTCTTCCTTCCTGTAAGAGTCATATCTGCACTTAATCAGTCAGAAAAAGATCCTGCCGCATTGCATGACACTGCTGGTGTTCTTCACTGGTGAACAAAATAACTCAGAAGAAAATAGTGGGACTGTGGAGCTAGTTGGCAAGTGAACATGGAAAACATGGCAAGTTTTAGATTGGAATGTCATATATGACATTGAGCTGTATTTTTCTAAAGTTGCTGGAGATAATGATTATGCAGTTTGAGACTGATTTTCAGAGGCTAGGTGTTTGGTACTTTGTCAAATCAAGTTTCCCAAAAGGTGTAGCAAACTGTGTATGAGGCTGCTCCACATGCTTCCCCTCCTGATCTGAAAAAAGCAAACACATAGAAGTTGTACCACTAGCTTTCTGAAGAGCTGAGTTACTAACTAGGTATAACTGGTGGCTTTCTATGTCTTTTTATGATTGGTAACTGTATTTGGATGGGAGAAGAAAAACTACCCCCCCCAAAAAAAAAAAAAAAAACCACGATTGCTGCAGATTATAAAATGGGCAGGAGCTCACACTTGTAAATATAAACATCCTGATAATTTGAGGCGGCAGATATTTGGGTATGGATGGGAAAATGTGGCTTTGGAAAACTTGTTCTATTAACTAAGCCATCTTGGTTTCCTGGAGGATGTATTCATTGAATACCGGTGATAACACTGTTCCTAGTCCCACAAAACCACTTAAAAAGCAAAATGCCACATGATCCTATCCATATAATCTCGTCATAGTTTCTGTTTCAATTACATATAACTTTTTAGCAGAGCACGAACAGTGAGACAGCGGCGCCGGCACCGGTAAACCCCGTGCTGAAGCGCGACAGGTTTTTTTTCATTTTTGGAGGTTTTTGAGGCGGACGGGGAGTTCCCTTGAGGACAGGGAAGCAGGTGGAGGCTCCATTAGGAGAGGATCCCCTCCTCCCTTGCCACCAGGCAAAAGGAGAGAACCTAAGAAATGAGGGGGAATGAAAGCAGGTCCCTGCTCAGTGAGGCAGGCCAACTCTCTCCCTCCCCTTCCTGGTTGCCCTTGCACAACACGCATAGGGCTATGGAAATTGAGGGACAAACAAATGATGATGGAGATGAAGGCTCATCAGGGAAGCCACTCAAGGTAAGTCGGTCTCCCCCATGCATTAGGACTAGCTCTAACAAGAAAAAGAGGAGGGTAATTGTAGTTGGAGACTCCCTTCTGAGAGGAACCGAAGGCCCCATACACCGGCCAGATCCACACTGATAGATAGAACTAGAGGAAATGGCCTCAAGTTGTGTCAGGGGAGGTTTAGATTAGATATTAGGGAGAAATTCTTTACTGAGAGAGTGGTTGGGCACTGGAACAGACTGCCCAGGGAGCTGGTGGAGTCACCATCCCTGGAGGTGTTTAAAAAATGAGTAGATGTAGCACTTGAGGCTATTGGTCTAGTGGCTAGAGAGATGAAGGTTGGACTTGATGATCCTAGTGGTCATTTCCAACCATTATGATTCTACAGGCAGGAAATTTAAATAAAACCTTTCATTAAAGAAAAAAACAAAACAACAACAACAAAAAAGATTAGATAGTTATAAACATTCTCATCTGGTGACCTTATCAGCCTATGGAATTTATAATTTATATTGAAGTAAGGCTCTTCACTGTGGATGGAGATTGTCCACTACAAAGTCTATGGAATTTGTGACTATAAATAAACTCCCAAAAGAGATCTGAAGTGGTCCCTGGGTCATGTCTTGAGCCTTTCTACATAGGTTTAAATCTAAAATTTATTAATAGAACTTGGGAATTACAAATGGTATACATGCTGTATGAGATAGGTTGGGAGCTTTCCTTCTGCAAGGTGCTCTGTACCCAAGCTCCATCCAAACTCAATAGGAAGCTGCAAGGGCTTTAGAGCATCTCTGCATTCTGGCCATTTAAGCATTAATCGGTTTGAGGAATTAAACAGCATCAAGCATAGCAAATATTGACCTCTCCTCAGAAAATATTTACCATCTCATTTATTGTTGTATGTCCCCTGCACTAGGATGATATGTTGACATTAGCAGCTATGATTTGTTAGGTGCAGTAATGTTCTAAATTGACAAACTCAGCTCTTTACTTAAAGCCCCCTTGGATTGATTTCTAGATGCTTTACTCATTGTAAAGGCATCTGTTCCATGTTAAAATGTCACTTTGGTTTTAGGTATTTCTGGCTTTATAGCATAATTTTGAGCCTCGTTTATTTTATATTAACAACTTGCCAATTTTGTGAGTAATAATATGGCAAGTGTTCATATACATGAGGCAAGGCATGTTCTAAGCTGAACATGTTCAAGGCATGTTCAAGCCTTGTTTAAAGAAACACTTGAAGTAGCACACAGATTTTGCAAACTGAGAAACTGAGGCATACAGCTGTAAAGGATTCATTGTCATAGGGTTTCACAGCAGTTAATACCCCTTCTCATGGAAGACTTAAGGCCTTAGTCACTTAAAAAGTGTGATATTTGTCTTCCATGTAGTCAGGAGTTCTGAAACACTTATTTTCTATATTGAATCTGTGTTTCCCAGTTTCCAGAACCTGAATCTACAGTCTAACAAACAGCTAGTGTGTATTTCCCACCTCTCTTTCTCTGCCCATTGAAGTATTTCTTCTACAGAATAATCAGAAGGCAGAAAAAAGTTCTTCGTTCTGTGAGAACTATTATGTGTTTGAGATTAGGATAGCACTGAGTCCAGCATTTAACATTCTCATGTTGCATATTGGCTCACCTTTACCTACCCATATGTGACACTCAGAGGGAGCTGGAAGAAAGAGTTAGGAAGAGACAGGGTCATCTGACAGAACCTGATGAGGCCAATTACACATTCCCTCATTGTGGCTTGACGTGTATTGTAGCATGAATGCCAGATCTATCCTGCATTCTCTGGCTATGCAGCTTTAAAAGCCTGTCATTTAAGCACATACTATAGAAACACAAGAACTGGTCCTGGTCAAGATGTCATTCATAAAATGCTTTATGTGTTGCTTCATGAAGATTGGCTGATATACATAAGTCAAGGCTTAACACAGGTATTTACAATGAGGAAAATGCTTAGAGTTCTGTTTCTGTGCCAAAGTTCTGAACAGAAAAAGGGTTCTTCCCTTAAACTTCTCCCTACCTGCCTGGAAAACACATTTTCCTCTTTAAAGAAGAGCTTTTAAAAGAGTGTTGAAGTAATTCAGAGACAGAATCAAGCACAAGTTCGTACACAGTGTAATTATGGAGACCACATGTTTTAATGGTGATAGTCTATTAAGTTTTATAATCTGAAATCAGTGACATTTGCAATCATTATTATTAATAGCCTAGTTTCTTACTAGTCATATTTAAATGGAGTTTTATGGCTTAACTAACTAATCAGTTTCCAATGGTGTATTGTATTAGCCTAAATCATAGAACAGTTGGGTTTTAAGATGTGCATTCAGTAGCTCTAACTACTTATACTGTAAATAAGGTAAAAATAACTCTCAACACTATTTACCTTAAATTACTCAGAGGTCACTAATAGAAAGCCCCACTGAAACATAGATATAGTTTTCTATAAAGGAAAGACTGTGGCTGTTTGTGACCCTTCATTAAACCTGAGATCATATGAGCACAGCACCTTGATGCAAGTTGAGATTTTCAGTAATTCCAGCACCTTGGGATCAAGTCTCACCACATAAACCTTTCATCACACATTCTTTAGTTGTTGTGACACCACTAATTTCTTTAATACTGACATCTTTGCTGAGAAGATGGCTACTAGTCATCTGAGAGAAAATAAATGAGATTCAAAGCAACAAGAATAATGCAGGTGAACAGAGGCTTATGAAGAATGAGTACAGCAAAGGACAATTTAGAAGACTCCTCTCAGAAACAAGTGATGGGTGGAAGTGCCTGTCTGAGTCCTAGTCACACTTGCTGGGGACTGGAGAACTTCATGTAGTTTTAGATTGAGCATCCTACAAAAGCTCTTTTCATACAGCAAAGGCTGATTTGCTTTAGAGAGCCACTGGGAACAGTTTTACTGAATAGGAAGGTGACACTTTAAGGGCCTTTTTTTTTTTGCTTTTTAAACTGTAATAATGCTTTTATAAAAGACTTTCCGTAGAAACTGTTTTATTTCTTAATACCTACACAGACAGCATTAGCTGGTCTATTTTAAATAGTTTAAATGTTAAATTAAAAATTTAAAAGTTTTCTACTCTTTGGGGTTTGTTGTTGGTGTTGTTTGGGGTTTTTTAAGGACATAAAACATCCAGAATACGTTTCCTAAAGCCGTTTCTGGATCTGATGTAAGCAGAGAATATCCACTTAAAGCGATGGATCAAAATCTTTTGTAACAGTAAGTGGAAAAATTCTTAAGAGGTAAGAAACCAATTGATTCTTCTAAACCACTTTTCTCAAAGGAGCTAAGGTCCACAGGATGCATGAAAACAGCTTATTTTTTTTCCTCACCTTTACTAACCTAGCATCTCTTTCTTTTTAACTTGCCCATGTGATTTGCACCTATTTTAAGTGAATTAAAGATGAGCAGTTCACAGAAGGAATGCATTTTTGTTGAGCCATTACCAGTTATTTTCTCAGCATGTTCTGCAGATCCATCTAAAGAATGGATCCTGTCATTGCAAAAATCAATTGGTGTGCAAGGTAGTCAGCATTTACCAACAACAGATAGTTAGCACTATAGTAAATATAGAGTGTGAAGGAGGTACTCAAAATATGGTTTTGTTGGTTTATATTTGGGTCTGTTAAATGGTGCTTTGTGTTATAGGTAGTTGGTGAATGTCAAGATTTGCATTCATTCTAGATATTGCATGCTACAATGCCTGTTAGTAGCTGTGTACCTAGGACATCT
The DNA here is from genome assembly GCA_033124195.1 of Coracias cyanogaster. Taxonomy (NCBI): domain Eukaryota; kingdom Metazoa; phylum Chordata; class Aves; order Coraciiformes; family Coraciidae; genus Coracias; species Coracias cyanogaster. The sequence continues at coordinate 16,072 of JAVSBS010006582.1, read as the reverse complement.
GTCAATTTTGTGTCTTGACCTCTGGTTCTGCTACAAAAAATAGTCTGTGTACTAAGTGTAAGTTGAGTGGGACAAAACTGTTTGAAAGACAAATGTCAGACCAGAAGTGAAAGCAGAGTTATCGTGTCAGAATAGGTTTGTGAATAGCATGTAATAATTGATATTCTAACTATTCTTATTTTTGTACTGGTTAATACATACTCATTTAGATAATTTTCATCTGCTTGTCTTAGCTTTCATTAAGAGTATACTGAAATTATTTATAAATATCCTTGCAATATGATATTGAAAGGAAGAGGAAGAAGTTTGTAGCTGTCATATGACCAGACACATCTCCATGACTATTCTTAAGGACTTGCCAGTGTTTATCAGTAGTGTCCAACCAGGTAGTCTGCAGAAAGTATCCTTCTAGCTCATCAGCTTTCTTTTAGACAGGCAGAAATTTCCCACTAGCTTGGGGCTCAGTAGCTATGCTATCTCCACTGCAGCTCTGAGGTGTGAGCAAAGGAAGGATGTATGTCATAGAATCACATGGTTGGACAGGATAGCGGGAAGTCATTTAGTCCAATAGCTGCTCCAACCAAAGCTACCTTTAGAGTGAGATCAAGTTGCTTAGAGCATTCTACATTCAAGTTTTGAACCTCTCCAAGGACAGAGGTTCCACAATCTTTCTGGGAAACTTGTTTCAGTACTTATCACTCTCATTGTTAATTTATTTCCTTATATCAAGTTGGAATTTCCCTTACTGCCACTTTTACCTGTTGACCCATGTCCATTTGCTGTGCGCCTCTGAGAAGAGCCTTATTTTGTCTTCTCTATAGTCCCCTAGTAGGCAGTTGAAATGGGAAATTAAATTTTATCTTAACCTTCTCTTTTCCAGGCTAAAGATACTTGTTTCCATCAGCCTCTGCTCGCATGTCATATCCTCTAGCCTCTTAAACATTTTCATAGCCCTAACACCAGCCTGTTTCTCCTGCACTGGAGGAACAGAAACTGCACAACCTTCCAGAAGAAGCCACACAAGTGTCAAGTAGAGGGCAATCTGCTCTCTTCTTAATCTGCTGTGTTCTTATTAACACAGTCCAGGATGCAGTTGGCCTTCACAGCAAAAAGAGCACACTACTGACGCATGTCCAACTTGTCCACTAGGACCACCAGCTCCTTCTCTAGAGAGTTGCCTTCTCACCTGCTTCCCAGCCCATACTGTTTTACGGAGCTATTGCATCCTGGATGTAGGCTGAACTTCATGAGGCTCCTTGTTACCTTAGTCCACCAGGTTTTCTCTCTTTCTTTCTAGGGGTCTCTGAATGGCAACCTCACAGTGTCTCAATCCTTCCCCCCTGTAGGATGACCACTGGAGGTAACTTAAAAATTAAACTTATATAAAAGATAGGGTATTATTCACACATTAAGGAAAGTAATATCAAGGTGGCCTCCAGGGTGGGGTACAGCTGGTATGCATGGAATCCCTTCCATCACGGTTCCCTAAGCAACATAACTTGCAACCTTGGAAAGCACACAGAGGGTGGAACGGTGTGAAGAACCCGTGGCCAGGCTCTGTGATAACGCTGCAGAGATGGGAACTTAGTGATACTTTGAAAACTGATAAGCTGTACTTTTGCTACCCTGAGCCAACAGTCTGCCATCTTTTGATGAACTTCTGTCCTTTGTGTGAACTTTGCTCATTATAATGTCATTATAATACCAAAACACATCTCAATCCCAAAAGCTACCCACCTCCAAGGTGAGACCACTCCTTACCAAGCATGACCTCTGAATTTTAGGTAACTTCTACATTTAAACTGAAGCGAGAAAATTTTACACCAATCCTAATAAAGGTATGCATGACTAGACTTACTCAGGCTCCATTTTGAAGCTAATAAATAATATAAAAGTAGCCTAAAAAATGGGGGTGTCAGGGAAGACACCATCATGGACAAGTCAGGGAAGACACCACCGTGGACAAGTCAGGAAGGACCCAGCGGCAGACCTCTGACTTCTGGGATCAGTCAACGGGCTTAGCCTTTCTTCCCCTGCATAGGGACGCCTTGGTAAGATTTGAATCTCCTCAAGAGCTCTTCAGGACTTATAAATCTCTATAGAGTTGCTTTTAACTTAGTGTGTCGGTAATTTATAGTCTTGACATTTGTGTATACACACTTTGCAGACAGTGTATTCATCACCGGCAATCCACAAAGAACCTGTACTCTGTTGCTTTAAATAAATTGCACTATTCATGTAATCAGCTGCACCATTTCTCACTGGGCATCTGAAGTGCTAGGGCCTGAGCAATAGGCCCTGAATTAAAGCTGACATATGGATGAATCTCACAACAAGACAGTATGACTGAAACCAGCAGAGGATTTTTCTCTGCTGGGAAATTAGTTGATTAGCCGTGAGAATAGACCAAAACAG
>JAVSBS010006582.1:0-13557 GCA_033124195.1 Coracias cyanogaster | reverse complement strand
AGCCCCTCTAATATCTGAGGATAAGCTGGAATGCAAGGGGGTTTATCTCCTGCCAAATTACTGCTCTTAATGCAACACCCCCCACTTCGTGTCATTCACAATCTTGCTGAGGGTGGGTTCTCTCCTGTTGTGGGTGTTGGGTGTTGTCAATGAAGATGTTACATAGTGTCAGTCCCACTATCAGCCCCTGACAAATGCCTGTAGAAACCAGCCTCACTTAGACTTTGAACCATTGAACGCCATCCTTTGCGCCTGACCATCCAGCCAATTTTCCATAGTCCTCCTGTCTAGTCCATGTCTGCAATGTGCTTTTTACTGTGTCAAAAGCCTTGCAAAATTCAAGGTAAATTATATCTACTTTTGTCCCATATCCACATAAACACCAGTTTCATCATAGAAAGTGATCATGTTGGTCAGGAACAATTTTCTCCTTGGTAAGTATGTACTGGCTGTTCCTAGTCATGTTCTTGTCCTTTAAGTGTCTGGAAATGGATTCTAAGGAGACTTGCTACATAACATTCATAGGAAATGACGTAGGGGTGGCCACCTCAGTCAGCTGTTGACCTCCCTGGTACAGCTTTTACTGAGGACAAGTGGGAGATGAAGGAAGGAGGGTTGGGATCTTAAAAGAGAATCTTAAAATGGCAGAGGCTTGACCATAGTGCACAAAATATGAGCGCACATATAGTTAGCTAAGCTGGATTCATGTGCAATTTCCTCATCAGTGAAGGAAATAGTTGAGATATACCCTAGGTATGAAGTCAACTTTAGACAGTCATTTCACATTGAAAAAAAAAAAAAAATTATTCAGGTTTAGAGTCCATCTGATTTCTTTGATCACGTCTTCTCATGTATCTAGGGTGAAAATGGAAAGTACTGGGCATCAAGAACTGCAGGTTGAATTCCTAACTTGGCTTTCCTTGCTTAAAGAAGTATCTGTGTAAAATGAAGATCATTTTCTGACAGTGAAATAGGGGAAAGCAGAACATTTTAATATTGAATAGTTAGAAAAATTGCCATCAACAACTGGTTATTTCAGTAGAACATTTTTTTTCATTGCCAAAAGTATTATTGATTTCTGCTGTATTTTTCTTCCCTTTAGAAAGTACAAAGCCCTTAAATAATTTGAGTTTTCCCTTATTCCTCAGAATTGCGGCATATGACTGATAACTGCCTTTAGAACTCCTAATAGCTAAATTACAATTATTATGCAAAGACCTACAATAGACAGTTATATGGATTGTTAAATGACTTTGCCTTTTTTGCAAACCATAATCATTTTCCTTTATTAGCTGAAGGATTTCATAATTTAAGGAAGATGAGAACCTATAAGTCACACTTTCAAATAAGGAACATGGATATTGCAAACATTAAATTCTCCCATAAAAATGTTAAGGCATCATTAAACTAGGATCAGATTAATACAATTCAGTCAACTCTAGATAGATATCTCCTGTAATAGGCTGAAACAATACCTAGTGATATAGGATGTATAAGATTTTACTACAATCAATTTATAAACCTATAAAATATACAGGTATCACTCAAAGCCATCATTAATTTTGCATGCTTTGTATTAAATCAAGTGAGTTTGGTAAGGAAAAATATTCCCCTCCCTTACTGTATGTCCCTTTCTATTGTTAGCTGCTATCATAGCATCTTTACTTCTGCCGTAAGTCATATGAGAGATTCCTTCTGGTAGAGGTTGACCTGAGAATCTGTGCTTGATTTATCCATTTATTCAGGTGTCTGAAAGATTTTTAAATGAATTTTCAGAGCATAATTTGTTTCTCACTTGTACCACTGTAAATCTGGAGTTGTTCTGGGTTTCTTCCAGAAAAACAGCAAGCAGTATTTGACCCTGAGTTTAGTCAAATTAAAAACAAAGGCTTGCATCTCTTCTACTCAGCTGGGCAAAGGGAGGGAGCTAGATGGGGGAAAAGAGTGTTGGACTAAAGGTTCTATGTGTCTTCCTTCCAAAGGGACAAGGTAGCTTTTTGGAACTGGAGAAATAGTAAATTCAAAATACTTGGGCAGAACCAATGAGACAAGTGCTTTATCTATCAGCGTGCCTTCCCAATCTTAGAGTGCATACATGCTGTGAAGAGTAGAGCTGAGACTGGACTGGACTGCTTCTAATTCCTAACCTGCTCATGCAAATTTAGTTTAGATCAGTTTTCATGTGAGCCTGAACAGATCCCATGTGGAATGTGTCTCTGTTACTTGGACAGTAACTGTGGCCCAAAGCATTGCCTAGTAAGCAAGCAATGACCAAAGAGATTTGGTGCCAAAACCAATCCTTTGATTTGGGGTAAAGGGAAGAAAAAATACTGGTTGACAGCAGGGAATAGCATTGCTGGCTATGATGTCCTCGTATGAACAATCTTCAGAACTTCTCTTAGGCCAGATCTCTCGCTCTCCCATTCTGCGTGTAGGTGTATGTGCTCTGTGGCCAAAGGGGAAATGCAGAAGTTCCGATACCATGGTCTGTGTTACCTATTTGTCCTGTGACTTGTGCTGGACAAGTGCTAGTATACACGTTTAAAGTGTTGTATATATTGCCCTACTTTGACCTCCATTTGGGTATACCCATATTTGAATACATTAGCATGGATTTCCAAAAACAAAGAAGATTTATCACATGTGGATTTGTTTGTCTATATGGAAAGAGAAGGGAGAGGAAAATGTTTCTCCCATACCACTCAATTCCCCAGACATGTATCAGTACATTATGTTAAAAATAGATCAGGGGATGATAATAAGCTGTACTATATCTGTTCTATTAGTAATGAGAATGTACAGACCCTCTGCTACTAAATACATCCCAGTAAGATCCAGAGGTTGAAGCTGGACTGAGAAGGAAATAACAAAAAGGAGAAAAAGTAACCAGCACAGCTGGTGTGGCTCCTTAGAGACTTACAGCAGCAGTATGGACAAAATCGCTTTGGAGGTACTGTTTAATAGCTAGATGGGAAAAAAATAATTCAACTAGTTCTGTGAAGCCAGATTAGACCATTTAGGACAGACGAACTTGTATATATGGTCCTTTTTCTAGCATAGGCTAAATTGCATGCACCCAGTATGCTTAGAGAAACACCTACATGCACAGTAGTATTTGTTTGTAAACGCAAGCAAACAGAAGGACATTTCAAACATTGTAAAAAATGAGTATAGATTAGTTCCTTTGTAAAGCTTTTCCATTTGCATCTAAGATATGTGATTGAGCTCAGTATTTACGGTATTCCCTAAGGTTTGCATAGGACAGATCCCAGACTACTCAGTCATTTAATGAATCATCTAATGCAATTGAATTCTGAGTGACAGCCAAAATTACATGTATTTAGTAAAAAATGTCATTGTATTTAATCATATAATTGTGCATCCATTTAGATTGGCCCAGCAATCATAAGAACCCTTACACACAAGTAGGTTTACCTGTGTGACTCGTCGTTACTAAGTAGGAAAGCTCACTCAAAGGGCATTCTTATGCAGAGAATTTTAAGGATGAGGCCTAGCTATATGCCAGCAAGTCAGATTTCTAATAATTCATTATTGTAGATGAGGATTGTGTTTAAATTGGGTTATTTGCATGTAGCCGTCTTGTTACAAACTAAAAGATGCTACCATGGTGATATGTCCCATGGAAGAAACTATGAAGCAATTTTTGTTATATTTTACCAATTTAACTGTATAATGTGGGAAAAGTGAAAAATAATATTTCAGCCTAGATTCTAGCCTTAATACCCATTGAACCTTTCCTGCCCTGCCAGTACATTCTCCCACCAAAAACTTCTGAACCTGTTAGTAAATATCAGCCAAATTTGAAAGAGGAAGTAAAGTTTCAAAATGCATTATCTTCCCCTAAATTCATGGGAAAAAGTATCAGAATATAATGCAGAGACCCAGATGAGTGCTTTCAGTGAGGGAAAGGCATTTACATGTCAGCTGCTGCATTTACTCTATAGCAGCAGCCTTCTGGTCCATCAGCAACAGGCGTTGGACACCAACGGGCTTTTCTCACCATTGTTTAGGTACTGTAGTTCTGTGATAGCTGGAGTTGTGAAGAGAAACTGGTGAGACTGTGGCCTCACAGCAGTGGTCTAAAGGAAATAGCTCACTGACCAACTTTGTTGTTTAGTTAAACTTCCTGCTTAATGAAATATTTTAAGATTAGAGCCATTTGGTACAAAATCCTCCAGTTGCAAAGAGGAGGACATTCAATGGCAAATCAATCCATAAGTGATACAGAGATTTTATGCTGTCCAACTGCAAGCAAGGAGCTTGGTTCATTCCATATGGCTGGTAATTGCTATTGGAGTAAGTCCCCAAATCAGCTATTATCTTCGCTCACACACAATGTGTTGAAACATATTTTCCAAGTCAGAGAACAATCACTTTCTGCTTCACCATAGGTTTTTGGAGTTACCATAGGCAAGCATTTAAAATATGGCTTTGCTGTAGACTGCAGTGAAGCATCAAGGTCTGCTAGTTAGTTTTTAATGAGCTAGCTTGGAAGCAATCTGTGGCAGTACTCACTTTACTTATCCTCAGATTCATTTCCAGTTCATCCATTAATTTAACATGTGACACTTGGATTTCAGGCTGTTTCATGAAGTTCAGCAGGGATCAAATATAATCCAGCACACTGATCAATCATATGAAATAAATTTAGCATTAAATGACCCAATGCTCATCACAAGTTAGATCTTAATTGTCTAACCATAGGGACTCAATTAACTTTATAAAGTAGGACAGATGGGCTCTGTAGCACTGAAGATGAAGGGCAAAATAGCTAGCAAAGAGCCCCAAGAGGCCATATTTGGAACATGATTCATCTCACCTAACTTTAGACTTCCCCAACCCTAATTACCTTTATAGTTGGTGGAGAGTTTAATGCCTTTTAGAGAGTGATTATCTGTGTTATTTGAAGCATTGATGAGGTAAATTGTTTGGTAGAAAGACATCTAGCTGAGATGGGGATGTAGAAGTGGATCTCTGTATTGGGCCAGGTGAATCCAATCTTGGAGTCTTTCCAGTAAGTGACCTTGCTTATTTAAAGATTGAAGTAGAGTGTCTGTACTACAGCTTACAGATAAGAGGATAAATACTCTTGCCTAACTCTGCCTTAGCTCCCTGCCATGTCCCTCTGTCATGTTCTGGGGATAATACCTTCAGGAAGCTGTAGAAAGACAAGGTGGAGGTCAGACCTCTTATCAGACCAATAGGTGTAGCTGGGAAAATGATAGAAGCTTTCAAGCTCTTCTAGATGATATCAATATTTATGGACTGTATGTTAACAGGAAACCTTTCAGCATCTTAGACAAGATAGCTGAACTTTATTTCAGTGGAACAGCTGAGCTCAGAAGCATCAGCTGTGAGAAAAATAGTATTAAAATCAGCACTTTTATTAGCTGAGGATATTGTCAAATGAAGCTTATGAAATGTCCTATTGTTAAGCTCCGCATAATCGATAGCAGAATTTTATAGTATTGGAAGGCAGGAGGGGGTTTACCGGTACTTTGTGATCAGCGTTCTTGGGTTTATTAGCACTGATGTTTCAATCGGAGGAGAAGCTGAAAGGTTTCGTGGCTCACCGAGGAGGCTGAAGTGAGAGCAAAACGCCACGAGAGGGAGCTCTTGGAAGCACTAACACTGGCGGGTTCCTCCTCGTTAAGCAGCGTGTGCCTTTCGAAAGGCACTCAGCAAAAGATTGTTAACTTTCAGAGACTCACAGCATCTTGAAAATAAAGTTTATTCTGGGAGGGAACTCGCCTGAAAAGTTAGAAATCTCTTTTGAAACAAGCAACAAGAAAAAAAAACAAAAACCAAAAACCCACAACCAAAATCCCATGTGAAGCTTATTTTAAAAGTTGCATTCATTAAAAATGAAATCTTCACCAGATAAAACAATGCCTATAAATTTAAGGTCAAGTGTTTCAATTCCTGCTTTCTTTATAGTTACTTCAAGTAGTAAAACACATTATGTAATATAGATAGGATGCCATTTTGCTGCTGAATATGAATGTAGGAGTGTACAGGGTGACAGACCTGTGTAGAACATTTGGCTCAAGACCTGGGATAACAGCTCCCTTCTCCACTTGTCTTGCTTGGAGTGCATATTTCTCTGTGCTGGTAGAGGCCTTTGCTGGAAAAATTCTGAATGTTTTAGAGTTCAGCAGGAATTAAATGCATATCTAAACTCCTAGCCAGCCTTAAAAAATGAATGTAGCAGTAAATGGCTCAAGTCATGTCAAATATATAGGGCTAAATGTGGATATTAATTATATAACTAGGGAGACTCAATTTACTTTATAAAGCAATTAAAAGAAGACAGAAACTTACAGTCTGTTTCTAGAAAAGAGTAATGTCTGTTTAAAAATATCTTCGTACCCAGAATAGCCTGCCTGTCTCACATAATATCAATTGGGGGGGGGAGGGGGGGGGAGGGGTGGATCCCACACCCCCAAACACTTATGCATTTAAAGCACTGCTTCTTTATGGAAAATTCAAACACAGGTTTTCAAACAACAGAACTTTGACAGATCTGTGCCTAGATCCACATTTAGGCATGTTAAACAAAGGCTTTGCTTTTCAAACTGGCTGAACAGCACATCAAAATTAAACGTCTCCTTGTTTTTGTTCCCCATGGGCAGATTAAGGCTATGAAGAGGCCTGTGTTTGTGTGGACAGGTTTGAGGAGGTAGGAAGTTCATTTTTTAAAATACAGAGTACATTTTAATATTATTCTGGATTATTCTGGTATTCTGGTAGCCTGTCTCTATTTTTTTTTTTTTAATGTATTTATTGCTTCAGAGGAGATAGGCAAGAATTCCTTTCAAGCTTAGTAATCAGAGCTGGAGTTTGTTCCTCTATTCATAAGCAAAGTAAATCTGTATGAAAACTTCACTCACCCAAAACACCTGCTGAAAGAGGCACCCTGATGGAAAACTAGCATATTATTTGATACTTACTGCCCTTTAGTTTTGCTCTGAATTATATTAATAATACCCTCTTTATAGCGGACCTTCAGAAAATACCATTGAGTGATCTGGCTCCAACTGTCAGTGAGCGCATCATACTTGTTCAGGCTGATAGCCACAGCACCCGTCCCTCTCTCTGCCTCCTAGATGGACAGAATGCCAGGATCACACATTTTCAAATATCTCCTGGTATGCCATATTCAAAGCAGTGCAGTCAGACAGAAAGGAAAGCAACAAGACCACCTCTGCATGACTCACAAGGTCTTTGCACTTCAATGTGCACCCTCCCACCACTTCAGAAATCAGCTTCTAACAATGGGCTAAAAAAACCTATGGTGGTTAGTTTTGTCTTCAGAGTATAGCACAGCATCAAAACTTCTGATCCACCTCTTTTATTGCTATCTTGATTTAAATGTATTAGGAAGAAAGAGCACATTTAGTCGGTCTACTCAATACTGCACTTAATTATTCCTTCTTCCAGGAGTATCGCGCTTTAAGTTTTTCTGTCATGTTTTCCCCTCTGCCCTGTTGTGAATGGGACTATAGTGGGATTTATAAAAAGAGTTTAATGCATACAGGCATGACAGAAGGAAGAGGAGCTGAGGTTGTGTTTGTCTTGATTGTTTATTTCAAAACTATAGTGAGAAAGAGCTTCAAAAAACACCTGAAAGCTTTCTGAGAGTCAGCACTGGGGAGCCAGGGGCTATTACCCCTATACTTCAGTAGAATCTCTTTGCTTTTATGTCACTGTTTCTAAAGTAAAAACAAGTTGAAGTCAGGGAGAAAGAAGGTAAATTCTGAGTGCCTTTCTCAGGCAAAATTCTACTGAAACTAGAAAGTTCATACAAACAAGAACTTCCAGACATGACAGCAAGGAACTTTTAACTCTTGTATGGCAATTTCAAAATCTTTCGGTGAAAAAGCATGGAGTTGTATGCTGAAACAATCCGCGGCAACAGGAATAGCTCCCTTTCCACTCACTTCAATGAGCTGGATATGCTGTAGGTGATGTCACTGTCAAGGGTGAGCATCAAACATCAGTTACATCATTTACTGTGTTATGCAAACAGGGTCTTGGCTGTATCTTCAAATGTGGCTGTGCCAGTAACTTATTACCTTCACAGTTAAAATTCCAAGAACACTTAGCAATATATACATATCAGTTTTTAAGTACCTTATTTTTCTTTAAAAGGCCTTCACTTAAAACTCCAACAACTAATAAAATACACTTAGAAAGGGATAATGTATATCTGCTTTACTGCTTTAAAATTCAACTCCTTCCAAAATTCTGCACTCCTTGTTCATCTGCACTTACCAGCAATAAAAGACAAGCGAAATCTCGATCCTAAGAACATCAAATTATGTTTATACTTGGTGCTTTAGTATGCTTAAGTCTTAAAGCATCCTGCAGCTGTTTCAGCTAGTTTTCAGGTGAGTGCAACCTAGCACATGGGCCAGGAGATAGCCACTCTGTTTCAACACTTACCACATCTGGACGAAAAGGGAAGGAAAACTGTGGGGTACGCTGTAGATTCACCTATCTGGAAGTCCACATTCCCATTAATATGAGCAAATCAAACCTAATTAGCTTCTCTGTGGCTGTCTTGACAATTTTTTAAAGAATTTTAAAGAAAACTTCTCTACTGTTCACTGCATAAAGGTACACGAAGGCATCTCCATTGTGTACAGAAAACACGCAGCTAGAGGCTCTCTCTTGTGCAAGTATCTGACTCCCAGATTTACATTCTCTAATTTGAATTCCAGGTACACATGGTACTTCACTTTTACACTAGTACAAAAGAAAAAGCCTGTAGCTTTATACCACAATAAAGACAGAAAAAGCATTAATACATCCATCTTATGTCCAGTTTATTTAATACCATGGCAGTAAATACAGATATGAGTTCTTGAATCTGGCAATGCTAGAACTGATGAGATACCTTGCAGATTGGCAGTCTATTAGTAGTTCTGGAAATCCATGATGCTGATATGGAAGAGCAGCATCTGCATAGAAACAAAGCAATGCTGTGCCTGTCAACACTGAGAACTATATTCCAATATTTGTAATCTTAAACCAAGTGAAATAAACAGTATCCCTTCCTTAGAAAAAGGAAGTGATCTTTGGTCAACACTTACTAAATGTGCAGTAGTTTTGTTTTACACTAGTAATACTAAGATCATATAGCTTTTTAATGTTATTTTATGGGGGTGGACATTAGGAAATCAGTGTTCTGCTGTGACTGATAAAGTAGTATTGATGGTTTCAGTGCAGGTAAAATTTTAGAGCAGAGGTGGGCTTCAACTCAGCAGCTTACAAAGACTGAATCCAGGCTGTCCTCTAGAACAGGTAGGAGGCAGTAATCAATCTTCAGATAATTTATCTTTTCTTTCATAATTTCTGTACGAGCACAGCACTTTCAAACATGCTGGGCTAAGCCCTTATTTAGTTGTCTACAGTAAGAGCTCTGAATGTTAATTGACCACATACTTAGACCCCTGTGATATTTAATATTGACATACGAAAAGTGTAGCAAACATATTCCTTAGTGCTCTCTCAAGTGGTATTTCAATACCAGACCAATGACTACCTGTAAAGACATTGGTTCTTAGGAAAGACATTCCATGCAAGTTAGAAGCACAGGTTTTACTAGCAGGCTGACCTTTAAATCCCAGCAGACATTCTACAGAACTTGTGCTCTTTACCAGTCTGTGTGTTTTTCAAGCTCCCACTCATCTAAAACTGACCAGGCACATCCACCTAACAGGTAAGGAAACTGTTACAGCCCACAAAAACTGCTGTGTGAAAGGGCTCAGCCCAAGACGTTACCGTGGCTTTACACTGGCCCTAGCCATAAAACTATTCCACTAAACAATGACGTTGCCAATGCTCATTGACTAACATTTCATTAACACTGCAGTTCCTACCCTCCTCAACCCTCTCTACTTGCTTTCACCGCTCTCTCAAAAAGAAAAAAAGATTTTAAAATACTGAAACAGTAGACAATACTGCTTTGTTTATCTGCTTCCCTGCTTCCGGTGCCTCTGTAAGGCAGCATTGCAGGTAAAGAGCTTTTGTAGGTTTGGTGTTTAAGCATTTCATTCATATGAATTTCAGCAGGTGTTGGGCACCTTTAGGCACATGAGGATCCTTCCTTGAGTGAAATACAAAAACATTATCACATAAAGCAGGACTTTGCTTTTCTTTAGTGAAAGTGTTCTTGCACAAAAAATCCAAGTACTTCTTAGAATTCTGAAGTAAGATTTTGATCAGCAAGGCTGAGTTTATTGGAAATAACTGTTTCTACCTCAGTTGCACCTAGCAGCTCTTTCCAAGACCATGTTGCTGTAGAATAAATACAGAATAAAACTCTTCTCTGAAGAACTTACGAGGTAAGGGTGAGAGGATCTGCTTAGTGTTTAAGTGACATATCCCTCATACAGTAAACTTGTAGTAGAACCAGAAATAGAAGGTCAGGTCTTCTAGATCTAGACTCTGTCCACTTGACCATATCATCTCCCACCTTTGGTTTCTACTGTCTTACTCCTCCAGATATTGACCTTTGGAGGAAATTGAAACCCAAGAGCTGCCTGTGCTCCATTGTTTCAGCTTGTTCCTACTTCAAGACTACGGATCTTTTACACGGATTTCCTTCTCTTTCCAAACATGTTGTTGATTAACTTGGCCACTGACTTTGATCCACTTAGTCGTCTCTTTTCCTTCATTTTGAAATTTGAGGTGATATTCCTCAGGACTTTCGTGAACATTGCCACAACTTCCTCATAATGTTCTGCTGCAGACAGTTCACAGAATTGGCACTTGTTATCTATTGCCAGCTTCTGTCCTTCATCCCAGCCAACTTCCCTCATGTGGCATAAATCCTGTTTATTGCCAACCAAAAATACTGATGATGACTCAATCAATCTGAAATAAAAAAGATTCTGATTAAAGATATGTTACAGTACTGTGCTGTATGCTATATACTGTGTGTATGAAAAGTATATATGTTCAGCATAATAGGCATTGCAAAAAAACCCAAAAGAACAAACCAATCCCTAATCTTGTCAGGTAGAGTAATAGGTTTCCATTGGCCATAGTCAAACCTGAAAGGACTTTCCAGGCAAGCTATTCTCTATAAGTAAGTTTTCATTTTTGTTCCTCTACTCAGTGAATTCATGTATTTTTCATCCACTTCACTCTTCATACTCTATACGGCTACACTGTCAGCTCCTGGACTTCATGAAGAAGCAAGCTGGTCATTATCTCCATTTGTAGATAAAAAAATATAGTCAGAGATGCATCAGTGTCATAATTCAGGAGGAAACAGGAATACTAAGCTTTTGTTAAAATGACTCCTTCCAGAGAAACCTTAATTAAGGTCAGCAGCAAAACAGATAGGGAAGTGTTTCATTTTTTTTATTCCACTTCTGATATAAACAAAGCATTTCACTCAAATTTATTTAGAAAGCGCCTCAGCAGACTGATGCAGGAATACACACCACCATATGTACTCAGACTTGTAATTTTTGTGGTTCTTTTTGAAAATAATTAGTTTGTTTCTTATCACATGGTCACCCATGCACACAAATACTGTTGGTGTCACTGCTAAAGGTAGGCAGGAGACATTTATGGCATTAGATTCACTTATTGGGGGAAATGCTTTCTCCTGCCCCATTGGGTAATTGCCATCGGTAATATAGTGGAGGAGTAAAAACAGACTGACTATGGCCAGCTTTTCACCCATGTAAACCACAGCAGACAGATTTATGGCAATTATTTAAATAGCAGTGCTGTAAGAAACAACAAAAATCCTGATGTACTTGGCTTTGGATACATTGAAATAGACTGCAATTTGCAACACAGTTTACCTTCAGGTACCTGGTGTTGTGTTATGCTGCTTAGATGCGGTTGGATTTTAACTGCTACTAGGATGCCTACAGCTCACAGAAATGTTCTCAGCTCTTTTGTATGTTTGCTGAGAACAAAAAAAACCAAAACAATGCCACTTACTTTTTACAAGCTCCTATGTGAGACTCTCGGATCCTGTACAGCAATGCTTTTGCAAACACAAATGATGCCCTGTCACTGATGTCATAAACAATGATAAATCCATCAGCCCAGTGGAGCTCGTCTGTAAGGGAGACCTTCCCCCGCTGTGGCTGAAAGAAGTTCAAATACACATGCAAAAAGAATGTTACTGCTTTCACTTCACAGCATTTTCTTTTGTCACTGTGAATGTGAACATGTTGTATCTTTTACTGTAAAAGATATTAATAGGTCTAAGTGCTTGCATTGAATTCAGGTGAGTCCTGCTCCAAAAGCTTAAAAAATAACCATCACTACAGATGGCACTTAGGATCACTGACAAATTCAATATGAAACATCTACACTTGAAGCAGTAAAACTGCATAACCTGTACAGCCATTGCCTATGCTGAATATTCTGCAGTTACATGAGCCATCAAGATTGGTGTTTCTGGTTATAGCTCTGTTTTGCATGTTCCCAATATTTCAATTACAGTAAGTTTATTTGTTTCTTCATTTGTTTTCTTTCCTGGTCACATTGTTGAAATCTGAAACAGTATTTACTCATAGGATAAATTTCCAGAGAGCTAGAAAAAAATTCCCTTTTACTTTCATAAAACTGACAAAAGTCACTCAAATGACAATGGTGTAATACCAATCCTTGAGGCCCTTCACCCCAAGAAACGGTCACAGTTATGATTTTCAGAAAGCAAGAGCTGCAAACTGTCCCATTCAGCTAAGAAATGCAATTTCAAAAACTATTTTAAATTATCTTATCCCTGCAGATTATGTGACAGCAGCTTGCAAGACCATGTGACTCAAGACAGGTAAAATACTGTATGGAAAAAATAAAACATTTACTTTTGTTCCATGGAAAACCCATCTTGAGTAGTGGTTTGAGGAATGTTGAAGTTGTTCCCTCACTAGTTTAGTATTTTGCTACTTGCAATGTATAAATCTCTACTGCTCTCCCATCCTGGTTGCCTTGATTAGCTCAGCATCAGTGCAGCACTGTAGCATCATACCAGCTGGACTGGGAAGGCTGCAACTCACCATGAGGAAGAGATGCAGGAGAAAGAAAAGATGAAAAAAGTTTCCAGAACTGTCTGGAGACTTCAGTATCTTTAATACAACAGTTTTTTTCATGTTGTGGTGAATACGCAACATGTTTAGGTGTAGGAAAGGTGATGTGTCTTGTCACAGCCTTTTCCTAGGTGGATGACAGGACAGTGAACTTTGCAGAATAAGGACTCAGGTACTAGTGGGAAGCCTCAGAGAAGAAATCAGGAAGATTTCAGGAAGAAGAAACAAAGATTGCAATTCTTTCTTCCCCAGTCTGGCTTCCCCTTGGGACCTGCTTTTCTTCCCAGCTCTCACAAGACACAGGACCTCCATACTCCATCCACCTTTTTCTAGAATCACCAGTCATACCAGACAAAAAGCAATACTACCACTACTCTCTACCTACTCCTCTGCAGGCACTAAGCGGTCAGGAGGAAAACAGCAAACAGCTTTCTAGGCCTTGTTCCTAAGGAAGAAGTGGTACAAGACAGCT
>JAVSBS010006580.1:35000-90372 GCA_033124195.1 Coracias cyanogaster | reverse complement strand
CCACACTTGGCAGCAACCAATGCTCATGTGAACCCACAGGCCCAGGACTGTGTACACGTAAATGAGATCATCTTTCCAGCTACTGCTGGAGAAACCTGATGAAAAACAAGGAAAGAAGCTAGCTGTACTGATAGCTAGATTATTTCAGAGGACTTGACTTTGGTTTCTGCTCAGAAGGAAGCCAAAATAATGTGTCTAGCCCAAAATGTGGGGTGCACCTGACATGTTTTCTCTTGAGCATAGCCACGCTTGCTCCTACTGCTCTACGTACAGCACAGAAAGGTCTCAACAACAGCAAATCTACTGATAAAAACACTCGCTTTGAAGACCTTACACTGACTTCATCCAATCCAACAAGTGATTTTGAGGAATACAATTCTGCAGGGTTCTTTGTGTTTTCTCATTGCACACCACAGAAACAATATTTTAATGTTGTTTGAAAAAGCTGAGCAGCATGGACCTCACCCATGATGACCATTCATTATTCTGCTGGCACTGATATGGGCTATCTAGGTCTGGTCTTATGTTACACAGAGTGACTGCAGTATTCTTTGTTTTAGGAGCTACATGTCATGGCTTTCTTGTTGGCTTGGAGTTGATCATGTCCAACAATCCCCAGAGGAACTGTGTTGTCAGTTATGGCTGTAGTTTTTGTTGTTGAGACGGTCATCCACTTAAACCTCCGGCTGATTTAATGTATGGCACCATTCAGGTGCTTGGTGGTTATGCCTAGATTTCAGCTGACCTGTGGCTCTTCTGATCTTGGCTTTACAAACATCACTGCAGCTTCCCAATACAGCTCAGCTCTCCCCATCCCCACTGAACACAGCAGCTTAGAGATCATTATGAAAGTTGGACTGCTGGTGTTCAGTGATGTGCCAGGCCTACTGTGCTGTTTCTCCATGTCCTTTGACAGCAAGAAGCTATCATCTGCCACTGATCTTTGAGAGGAGGGGAGTAGAAGGACTGGGCACCTCTGTTCCTCAGAGGGATGCAACCTGCAGCAGGTCTGTGAAACAGAGCCAGTGTGCAGTTGAGGTACAGGCTGAATTTCCCATCCCATCAACCTTTCCTTTTCATGCCTCTTTTTCTAGTGCACCAACTAAACCCTCAGGATGTCTCTGCGTCAACTCTACAACGATAAATATAGCTAATAACAAACCACACACAGTAATCAACAACCTGTTTGATCTTTAGGGAAGCAGAGCGCCAGCTTGTCCAAAAGCACCAGAGGGGCAGGAGAAAATCAGGTGTTGCAGGCATGTCTCTGTGGTCCTCGTCAGGTGACCAAGAGGTTGTCCTGCTCCTGTGCCAAGCTCTGTTGGAGGGGGCATGAGGTGAGAGAGGGAAGGACAAAAGACAAAATGCCCGATTTCAGTTTGCGGCTGGCTTTTGTGTAGCTGCCTCGGGGTAAGGGCAGCGGGAGCTTGTACCTGCCTGCAAAAGGCTGTGTTACACATATCCGCAGTTTGAAAGCCCTGCTAAATTGACGTGGTGGGTGTTGCTGAGATCTGAGCAGCAAATTAAGGAATTAGCGTCAATAGTGGGATTTCTGGTGCTGTAGGAAGGATTTACGTTTTTGTGTAAACAAAACAGAGATGTATCTGAAGGAGGCCTACAAGAAGGCTGGGGAGGGACTTTACAAAGGCCTGTAGTGACAGGACAAGGGGTAATGGGTTCAAGCTGGAAAAGGGTAGATTTAGATTGGAAATAAGAAGGAAATTCTTCATTCTGAGGGTGGTGAGACACTGGAACAGGTTGCCAGGGGAGTTGTGGCTACTCCATCTCTGGAGGCGTTTAAGGCCAGGTAGGATGTGGCCTTGAGCAACCTGGTCTAGTGGGAGGTGTCCCTGCCCATGGCAGGTGGGCTGGAACTGGGTGATCCTTGAGGTCCCTTCCAACCCAACCCATTCTATGATTCTATGTAAAAGCAAAGCTGAGGCAGGAAGCAACCAAAACCTGGCGTTTGCCCCGAGCCAGGCTGTTTCCAGAGCGCCCTCACCCTGCGGCCTGCCCGTTACGGGCAGCAGCGGCCCAGGGCTGGCGGCAGAACACCCTTGCGAGTGCCTGTCGCTTGCCTGCCTGTGCGTGTCCGCCTGTCCGGGGGCGGGGGGTGGGTGTGTGTCTGTCTGTGTCCGTGTGCTCCGACACCGGGGGGCGGTGTTGCCCCTCCTGCCGCCGCGGCTGCCGAGGGCCAGCGCCCCGGGCGCTGTAGCAGCGGTGGGAGCGAGGTGGCATTGCGGTAACGGCCCGCACTCCCTGTCGTCGTCCCCCCACCCCAAGTTCTCTGTCGCAAGCCCGACCTCCCCGGCCGCAAGGCAAGGTCAGCCCGCTGGCTGGCGTTGGCCCGGTTGTGTTCCGGCTGTCGTCTCGCCACCCTGATGAGCGAGTTGAGGCGGCGAGTCCTGGGCCGCAGCGTTGCTGGGTCATTTTTGCCACGCAGGAGCGCCGTCCTTTGCTCGGCGCGCAGGCGGCGGGGGCCGGGAATTCGCGGCTGGGCCGCCCCATGCCGTGCCCCGGCTTCCCCCCCGCCGCAGGGTGACCGCCAGCAGCACCCAGCAGGCAGAGCTGCGCTCCTCCAGCTCGGCCTCCCTGGGCAGGGCAGGACGGGACCCAGATGGCCGGGGAGAAACCGGAGACGGCTCGGGTGTTCCTCGTCCTGCCAGCGCTCGGGGTTTCCCTTCGCCGCTGTCCCCAGGCGGCTCCGGTTCCCTGCCGCGGGCAGCTCTGGGGCACGGCTGTTTGTCACCGAAAACCGGGAGGCGCCGGCGGGGTCCGTGCCCCTGAGAACGGATGGCCGGGGAGCCCAGGGCGGCTGCTGGCCGCCTTCGGGGGCGGATCGTCGCTGGAGCCTCCCCGGACATGGAGGGAACGGGGACGTGGAGCAGGACGGGGGCACCGCGGGAGGACCAGGCTGGTGCGTTCCCGGGAGCTTTGTGCCCGGGCTCCCGAGGCGCCGGTGCCTGTGGCTACTCCAGCTCTGGCAGGGGTGCCTTGCCTGGGATTAGATATGCCTCTTTGGAGCCAAATGCTCCGAGGGATTCCTCAGCAAGACCCCTCTCCGTTCCCGCAGCAGAGCAGCTGGCGGGACCTCGGTGCTCGGAGCGACTCCCCGGTGCCGGGGAAGTGCATCGTGTTGGCCATTAGGCTGCACTGCTGATCGCGGATCTTTTCCTTCCCATTCCCCCCCCCAGTCCCGTCCCCCTCCCGCCAAGGAACAGGGAGGTTTGGGAAGCTGGGAAGACCTTACATATTAGGATATTAGGTCTGGGCATCGGTAATTTTTAGGGGGGGTGGGGGGCGTGGAAGGAGGAAATCCTGTAACCTGTCTCCCTGCCTGAGCATTTGGAGTGACTCTCCTAAAAGCCTTAGTTCAGGGAAGATGCTGACTTGTTTTGTATGCTTGAAAGTAACAGGGAATGAAAAGAAAAGCAAAATTTATATTAAAGGTGCAATGGAAGCGTGTTAAGTCTTGATCAGGAAAACAAAGCAGAAAATGCTTAAGACTCAGCGGTTTCAGTAGGAGGTGAGAAGTTGGCTTAAGCAAGAGCAAGATATTCCTGACTGCATGTTGACCATATGCTCATGGGATAATTCATGGCCCCTCAGAGGCAGCGCTGCTAGTAGGAAGCAAGTAGTTTTCATTGCCATTAAAATCCCTTACCAAAAAATCTGATCAAAAGCAGGCTTAAAGACCCAAACCATGTCACTCTTACATACACTTATCTGCCAGTTTTTTGAGGCCATCTCTGCTCATCCTTTCTCAGTTTTCCTAAAGTGCCCCAAGTTCACCTCTAGAGTAATAAATCTCATTACTGATGCTCTGAGTTTCCTTTTAGTACATTTCTGTGTTTGAAGTGGAAGACTGGAAACAATCGTATCTTTACCGATGACCAGCGTCTAATCATTTCTAAATGTTGATGCAGTACACTTGCACCGAGTATCACACACAATGTCTATAATGTGTCCTTCCCTTTGTGTCACACCTTCATCTCATTACCCAAGGTAGGAATAGCATTTAAATAGAGCACATTTATTTCTTGCTGAGGAGAAGTGCTTCTTGTTTCCTATGTAAAATGTTCCTATTTAAGATCCTCCAGATTAATTGCTTTTCTCATATTCACTGGCCATCACAAAACAAGGCATCATACAGTGAAAGGGATAGCTCCTTACGCAAAATGAAGGAAAGAAGCCTTACAGTAGAGCTTTTAATATCCCAGTCCAGCCGAACAATTTGTTCAGACATCATTCAGGGCTCTGTATCAGATGAGGCGAGCGTGGCTGAATGAACTCGGTACCAGCAATCTTCCACTTAATCCTTATCCTTTCACAGAAGGCAAAAAGGCTTTCGTTAACTTTGTGTAATCAGGCTTTGAAAGAGCAGGCAGAGGAAAGAGGTGCGAAACATTCAGTGAAGCAGAGCTTCTGGCAAGCTTCATCTCTTCTGATCTCTGTCTGCTCCTACGACATATCCAGCAGTGAGCACTGGAGGCAAAGGCTTGAAGCTTGTTCTTAAAGTACCTCTTTTCTGGATGTCACCATTTTCACACACTTAGAATAATAGACTCAGGTGTATTACTGCTTATTGGATCCCAAATATGCTTCCAGCATTAATACCCAACTAAACAACAAATCTGATCAGCAGGCTAGCTTTTCCCTCAGCACTCCTAATAACCCTTCTGCCTACCAGGCTTCTGGTACAAATCCACCTAGGACAAAAAATTAGGTGCTCAAATACAGATTGAGGATGTGAAAACTGACATGTTTCATGGAGCACATGGATCTTCAGAGAGCAGGAAGCTTCCTAGCTAAAAGGACCTCACCTCTATGCTTACTCATGGAAGTCAGAGGGCAACAGCTGACCAGATCTGGACAACAATTTGTTTTACAGAATTAAGAAATCACAGTAAATGAATACAAACATTTTACAACGTGGGATTTTATTCACACTGTCTGTCGAGAGTAAAATTACTAAAAAGCCCTGAAAAAAATCTCAAGACTAAACATGATACTGACTTTATTACCATTACTGGAGTCACACGTGGAGACACACATGACTTCTAATGCTGTTGCTACTCTAATGTCATATCAATTCTTTGAACTTCATAAAGCCTTCATCAGCTCAGTTATTGATATGAAAACAACTTTTCCATTTCATTCCTTCAGATTAATTTTGTGGGTTTTTTGAAGACCTTTTTCCTTTCTACGATGAAATCTCATCTTCTCCCTATTTACTTGGTGGAGATAGATCCCAACACAGTAATAGGGATTGTCTCAAAAACAGTGAATTGTGAGGATTTGGGAAGAAATATGAGAAATGTTAGCTAGGATGGCATTCATATCCGTTAATTCTTTCAAATTATTTCCTAGGAAGTATATACATAACTGTATTAATATAAATCTCTTTAGATTGGTTTATATTATCTTATACTGTCATTTTTTGAGAGGCAACAATCCCTTACATTTTCACTTGGCAAGCTGTCTGTTTAAAGATGACTTCTTTAGCTAAAGTTTACTTTACTTGCCTTGGCTAAGCTCCCTTGGGGGCTCTGCTCTATGATTTACCCTCGCTAGGACTTCTGTCATCTCCAGCAAAATGATGCCTGGGCAATAGGGCACCAACAGAGAGATTTCACAGGGATGACGGGGGCAGTAGAGAGTGTGAGAGAAGAGCTTAGGGAGTGGGCTCCATCATCACAAGGAAAACAGTTAGGTTTCTCTTAGGATGAAGTATATCTTATGGTCTAGTCTTAAGGCTAGTGAGGCATCCTAGGCATTGCATGAGCTTAAAGATAGCAAAGCAAAAAGAGAAAGGGGAAAGAAATAAGCATTTGAGGGGCCTGAAGACAATATTTGACCCTCTGCAGACATCAGCTACCTATGACCAGGAAGTGAGCCCCTTCTTTGCAACAAGGGTGCTGACAACCTGATAGCAGCTGAGTCCTTCCATCAGTCAGGTCAAGAGGGAGTTGAAGCTGTCAATGTAGTTGAGTTGCAGTGTAGCTGAACAGCAATAGAGTGGTCCAAGGTTTATGTGAAACAATTAAAGTGGCCAACATGCAAGTGCTAGGCCAGCCTGTTTTGGTGCAAAAGCATATGGGATCGCTTGAGTCAAGTGCATGAAGCTTGTGTTTCAGACATACCTTTTCAGCACATGTGACTGGCTGACTTGGGCAGCCTGGCTGCAATGAATCACATCCCATCCCCAACCCAAACCTCTTTCAGTGCATAGGAAGCTCGGGTGCCTAGCTGAGCCCCGGGGATTTTGTGTCAGGACCCAGCCATCTGAAGGTTAGGTATGGAATTAATGGATGTCATAGCCCGGAGGGATTTGGCCGCTGGCACCTAAACAGGTAATGCTTCTTCACTTGCTTGTGCTAGACATAGTTACTAGAATAAACACTGCTTAGCCTGAGAACTGAGATCGCAAGCCGTACTCATGTTGTTGGAAGTATGTACCATATGATGTTTCTACACACCATTGGAATAAGGCTTAATAACTCTTGATGATGTATACCAATTGATGTGGCTTTTAATAACACCACTTTCCAGAGCATTTGTATTAATACTGGATATTCTTACAAGTGATAAAGCCACAGGATGAAATCCTGCTTTGCTTGAGTTGGTGAGGACTAAAACCACAAAGACATTTAAAGCCAGTCCAATAATAGACCATAAGGTATATCAGGACACAGAGAAGTGTGCTAGTGCTTCCAGTGAGTCATATAATTGATAGCAACCATGCAACTTAATAATTATCTAAAATGCTACCCTGAAAAATGAACATTTGGAAAGGTGCCAGATTGTGGACTCCGATGTTTATGATCAGACAACGCAGGCAATGCTTTCTTTTAGAAAGTGGGTACAATGAGAAACAAATGACAAAAGCATTTTATTTTATGTGTGTGGTCTTCATCAAATTAGCAAAAAATCCTTGGAGGGCAGGGTGAGAGTTTGCAGGCATCATTAAAGAAATTTATTTTTAAAGGGACTTTGAAAGAGGGCTGTATGAATAGCCGGGGGAAAAAAGTCTGATTGGATGGTACACAGACAAATTAGAGGAGTTATTATGAATTTTTGTTTTCATCTTTGGTAACCAGTCCTAAGACTTTGTCATTTCCTGGAAAGATTCATTACTGTGAAAACAAGATGCATTTAAGAAAGACCTAAGTTCATCATCCAAAAGTGGAGTCCCCACATGTTGCTGTTTATATGTGGAAATTTGGGCCAGCACTCAGCCGGTGCCTTTATAGTGTGGTTTGTGGTTTGGGTTTTTTTTTCCTTTTATGTGAAAAGTAGATTGGATTAGTATATGCTGTAATTCAAACTTGGCTTCTTTTCCTGAGGTAGGAGTAATTTGACAGTGAGGCTGGTTATTGCTTGTTTTTGTGTTACTCTTTAAAGGTTTTTTGCATAAATGAAAAAGATAAATACTGATGGAGAAGTGAAAAAAAAAAAGATGCTAACAGGTGTTCTCTGTACAATGTACTGCTCAGTGTTTTACACTTAGCCAACTATACACATGCTAGGACTTTTCTTTTTCAAAACTAAGCCTAATTAGTCCACTTACTCTACATGCAGCAGGCATTTGAAGAAATATCTAATGGACATGTGATCAGCTCTGGTGCTATAAATACAAATGAAAGGTCACAGGCAAAACAGCGTCTGCTTGTGAAGTCTCCTGATTTAAAATGTGGCTCCCAGACTGATAATCACACTGATTTTTTACTCATCCTTTTAGATAGCAAATGCCTTCCCAAAACAGCAGCAGCCAGTCAGACCTAGCCACTGTTCAGGTGAAGTGTCAATCTCACTACTCAAATAAAATGAAAATGAAATTTTAAAATTTTCTTTCTTCCACGGTCTCCAGCCAAAAGCTCTTTTTGAAGAAAAATAGCTCTCCAGAAAAAAAGATGACAGAGGAGAGGATGACTTTTCCAGTTTCAAAGTGTATGGAAAATTGAAATTTATACCCTTTTGTCATCTAATTATGAGAATTAAAGGTTTCCCCCTTTTCCAGTTTTACATTTGCATTTATAATAGCATGTTGCCATGGAAAAATCTTATAATCCTTGACTTCTTTGATGGAAATACATCCTTATAGGAATATGAGAAAAAAAAAAAGACCAACCAAAACCGGCGGCATCTAGGTTTATTTCTCTGCTGATCAGAGCCCTCCTTACCAGTAGGCAGCTTTGCAAGCAGTGATGGAGCCAGCAGCACAGGTCCTGAAGCAGAGGTTGCCCAGGGCTGTTTCGTCTCGGTGACACTCAGGGAGGGTGTCCCGTGCGGAGCACGCGGAGGTGGCGTGTCCTTGCTGTGGGGACAAAAGAGGGCTGGATATGTCAAATGGAATCAAGCCGCAAAAAGCTGGAGAAGCTGCCTATTGTCCCCAGCTCGTGCTATTAAATGTGGGATTAAGGAGGAAACAGCCCCCCGGCTCATTGGGCCCATTCAAGAGGAGCTTGTTCCAAAATTTTTTGACAGGAGCGGCTTCTATTCAGAGCCCCAGCTGATATCACCAGCCACACAAAGGGGCTTTAGGGGGTTAATTAAAACCAGGTAATGGAAAGAATCGAGTACTGACACTTCACAAATGCCACCGTGGATCCAAAGCAAGAGAAAAGACATATGGTAGGAAGAGCAACCTCCCTGCTGTCACCAGTTCTCTTATATTCAGCAAGTGATTGACACTTGCTTATTTTTCGGGTGAAACTGAACATTAGCAGTTAGTTCCCATTCTTTTGCTGTGAAACATGAGCAGGATTGGTTCACAGCCAGCGTTGCAGGGCTCAGCAGCTCCTACTAGCCTTGGAGAATCCCAGATGGTTCCCCCAAATACTCCCATGTACAAATCTCTCTGCGCCTCCCTCGCACTCATTTTCAGGTTATGAAATGCTACGGTCAGTGTTTCTCCACTTGTCACTCTGGTGTGAAAGTATGCTAGATGCCATAAAACTAATGACAAGCTGGTTTCTCAATGCAGTGCTTGAAGTATACCAGCACCCTGGCTGCCACGTAGGTCTGGGGCAGAGCAGCGATTCCGCATGGTGCTTGCAGGAACCTCTGTTGGAGTATATAAATGTGACAAATAATTATCTAGTTCTAGAACTTCCCAAAATGGAGTGAATGAAGAGTAAAAAATGCACACTCAGGATGTCCAATAAATGTCATAAGCTTATGCCAGGCTTACCCTGTTGTGAACTCTGAGGAAAACATCCAGAAGAATTTATCATTTATAATGGGAAATTGCAGATGTGTGTTACTTAGGCATTTCTTTTACTAATTTTACTTCTGCTTTATTTTCTAAAACCAAAGTACCTAAAACCAGAACAAAACAATTCTCTCTAGGCCAAAGCAAAAGGTTTGGCTTTGAGGTTTGGTTTCTTTTTTCCTACCATTTTTCTTTTAAATTATTTTTGTGGAAATCCCCTTTTTTGACCCTCTACAGGGAACTGAGCTCTAGCTAGCACTAAATCAGCAGCCCCAAACTTTTCTGATAATGCCACTATTTACAGAGCGAGTGCTTTTTGTGATTTAGCTGCTGAATGACATTGTATTTCAAGTGTGGTCTCAGCTCCTAAATTCAGAAGTGCTGCGCTAACTAGACATGAATATTACAGCCTGGAGAGAGGGGTCTATTCTAGAGATATTGACAGATGGACAATTTGCTGTAAATCAACCTGGACCACTAACGTGCAGTACAACAGCTACTTAATGGCAATTTGTTTGCAAGTGGGCTATTACTCACCAGTAAATGCGAAACGAATCTCCCTTCTCTGAGGGAGCAGAAAGCTTCCTTCCTTCTGCTGCGGTTTACCAGGGTAAGAGCATGGCTGCAAGCAGTTAATGCAAAAATGCAGAGATATACAAACTGTCTTACCTCTGTGGACCTCAGTCCACAAGGGGTTCAGTGGTACCACTGGTGGGATGAAGTTGACTTTAGTGGATTGGAGGTGCACAGACCGTACCCCACACATCAAGGATGCTGTGTGCTAAATCTAACCCTTGCACATCTCGCTGTCTTCCCTGCCCTGTAGAACAGGTTTGCCAGCATTTCCCTGTTTCATAGGT
Source organism: Coracias cyanogaster (assembly GCA_033124195.1). Taxonomy (NCBI): domain Eukaryota; kingdom Metazoa; phylum Chordata; class Aves; order Coraciiformes; family Coraciidae; genus Coracias; species Coracias cyanogaster. Next base: position 80,298 of record JAVSBS010006580.1, on the reverse strand, counting down.
ACATTTTGAGGATAAATCAGTTCATGCCTGGAAAGCATTCAATTATTAGAGCTGTGGGGAATACTGGAAGAGAGGAGAGAGATGGGGGATATTATTCCCAAAGACATATAACCTTCTTTTCCACAAAAAACCACATTTTTATGCTTTATTTTTAAAAGTTTTTGAAATTTTAATTAAATCTTCAATGCAAATTGTAAGAAATATAGACCTGTCCTTTGCAAAATAGTAGGGAGTAAACATTGCACAGTCCTGAAAGCAGAAAACTGTCATGGAAGTCTGCCTGCTCCTGACAGCACACACCAAGCAGAACCTGAAGTGCCCTGACAGTCTGGGCAGCAAATTGCTCTTAGCCTGAGGTGGAGGCTTCCTTTCTTCCCTGGAGGAAACACCCCGGTTCATTCCTGGGGCTTTTCCCTGCCTTAGATCCCTCCTGCTGGTCCCTCTCATGCCTCTTTTAGAAGAGGCTGTACTGCAGAGACCCAAACACTGCAAGTGTCCTATTTGTCTCCTCTCCCATCTTTTTGAAAAAGCAGAAGTGAAAGAAGTGCTTCAAGCCCGAACAATGGTGGAGTTGAGTCAAGTGGAAATCTTAGTTAGGTATCATGTTGTCCCCAAAACTGCCCATCCCTATGAGCAAGTCAATTTGTAATGAACCTTTGCATAAGAAGACAAAAATATTCTGATTATTATAATTAGAATGATTCCATGATCTGTTACTGTTTAATGCATACCTTCACAGCACTGAGTGTTTGGAGTCTGGCTTTTGCCCCATGCCAGGCTGCTGATGTGGGATTACTCACCTCACACAGGGATTTTATTCCCAGGTGTCTAAATCTGGCACATCCAGCAAGGCATGTTTGTCAGAGGTGCTGCAAAACAAGGCACAAGCTGTGGGTATACTGGCTCTGGAGGCACCACCTTGAGATTTTTCTGATTAAGTGGTAACCAGTTCGAGACCTTTTATTAGTGCTCTGGTCTCCACATAATATTAACACTAATAAAATAAAAGCTAACTAGGGAACTCAAAAAAAAGAATACAGGGCTTTTATGTTGTTTTAGAGCTACTGTTGGATTCTGCTTCATGTACATTGCGGTTGTTCACTTATACAAATTCGGTAAGGGAGAATGGAAAGGACAGCTGAGAGACATCCATCCATATAAATACAACTGTGTAGTAGTAGCTGCGATAGCAAAGTCCTAAAAAAAAAAAAAAATTCTCTGTTGTAGGCTTTCTTATTTTTCTTATCAGTTGAACAAGTATGTACCAAGGTGTTACCAGGCACTGTTCAGGGCTGGAGTTTTGCTGGGGGAAGATACACTTTCCTGGGGAAGTTGACTATGTGATGCTGTAGTTTTTTGTATTTTTCCAGCATAAGAAAAGATTGTACTACAGTGAGGTTCTCAGTGAACACTGTTGCCAGGCTGAGAGGACTGGAGGTTGAACATCATACTGAAAAGCAGAGATCCAGAACTAAGGTTGCTTTGGCCCAGCACGTATAACTGCTGTCGGTGTCCTACAAGAGCTGAGTGTGGTTGCATGTGAGGAATTCTAATCCTCAGCTTTTATCAAATTAGCCTCTAAACAGATGCCTCTGTATCACAGAATTCAGTCCTAGCCCAGTGACATTTTCCAGTTTCCCAATACATAGAAATTGGCAGGCAGCACTTCCACAGGATACACATCCTCTCCTGGAACTGGCACTGTGGGGGCTGCAAACATGAGAGAGAGGGATTTGCAGGGTTTGACCTGCAGTTTACACCCTCCCACCTCATCACCACCCTCCCCCTCCTCCCTCCTAGATTAGACAGCGAAAGGTAAGATTCTGTAACTCGGATGTGGTCAGCCTGGGCATTTGCTGCTGGGGAGCAGTGTCCTATGGTGGTGGTGGGGGAAGTCTGAGAGATAACCTGAAGGACCGGTTCAGACACTCTCTGATAACACCTTTTCTTGCAGCTTTTGCCAGCAGGTAACCAGAGGCAAAAAGGCAGCTGCGGTATGCTTGCAAGGGGTATCTAATCAAAGACTTTGAAGTTGTTTGGCTAAAGAGGATTAGTTGCAGTCCAACAGAGACAGGGTAAAGACTAACTAAATGAAATACAGTTCCTTTAGTTTCATGGGCGTGTTAATGGAAACATTGCCTTCTCGTAAAATGGGCATTTCATGCATTGTTTCTCTCTACATTTCTGGTCTTTTCTGGCCTTTGGACTTCTGTCTGTAAGAAAGATGTTTCCTTACTACCCCAGCAGCACCTCCAAAGTAGGGAGACCTGCTGTCCTGACGGGCAAAAAGGCGTGTCACTTCCAAAGAGCACCTGTTAGAAATCAGGCTTGTGTGGAAGGGCAGGGGCACAGGGGCGGTAGTGCAAAACGCTGATGCTCAATCTGCCCAGGCAGAGAAGCTGCCCTTGGGAGGGTGAGAGGGAGGTGATAGGGCCAAGCAGGTCAGTGAGCCTCGAAGAGTGGGATTTGCTAATCAAAAAAGCCAGGGAATATGATGAGAAGCTTAAGGACTTCCCATTCAGGGAAGAAAAATGGGACTGCATAAATGACTGCATAAATAATGCACAAAGAAAATGTCCATTTCCATACTGACTGTGTTTTTTTGTATTGATATTACTCAGATTAGTTTTGCATTATTTTCATGCCTTGGCAGCAGTAATGTTTAGTGTGATTTGTGCCCGTTCATAATACTGTGAGACCTGAGGTCATTTCATGGCATGATACAACTGGCAAAATACTTTGCCTTTAAATTTAAATATTCAAGTACAGTTTCTACTAACATTCATAATCGCAGCAAGTTAAGGAGAAATGTGTTTTGAACATAAAATGAAAGATGAGATGCACCAAGGAATATGACACAAGTGGTTCAAACTGGTACCCAAATTAGCAAAATAGCTCCACACAGAGCAGGTTCAAGCCCAAAAGGACTAATTAGCTGAGACACTTTGGCAGTCCTGATGCCACCAGAGCTGACCGTGTGGTGCTAATTCAGGTGTCTCTCCATGGTGCTCCTCTCTTTGCCTGGCTGCAGGAATACAATGCCAATATCCAAGTTGTCTGGAAAGCAGTAATCCCTGTTGGATTCTGATTAACTCAGGATTAACACTAGCTCAGTTGTCTCTGCATTGGTGGTACAGTTTATTCCCAAACTAGGGATAAATCCAATGTTATACCAGAGGCATTTTGCATCATCGCTCAAAATATTTAAAAAGTATGTTTCACTACCTGGCATAATTTTCCAAACTGCTGTCATTTGATTTCAAAAGCAAGTTAATATATTCTTTGCAAGTGTCATCAGCAGGCTCATTGTTCTACCAAAAGTACCAACTTTATGTGTAAGCTCTGAAGTGATGTTTGCCATGGGCTAACAGCTTTGATTTTCTGATGTTGCAGACCTTTCATTCAAGTGTAGCCAGAGTTACCTTCAAATGTTGTAATGAATTCCATGAACATAGTAGTTGTTCAATGCACTAATTCAACACAAAAAATAGTTACCTCATTTGAAACCAAATTTCAGTAGCTGACATACATATCCCAAATTATGACACACTTCTGTTAGTTTCACAAATACTAAATATCAGCATATTTTGTGCTGCATCTTTCAACAAGCATATGAGGTCTTGTATGTCCCAAGCAGCAAATAGACACACAGGACTCAGGAACAGGAAGAATGAATTGGGAGGATGCCTCAAAAACCCAGGCCTGACCCAACAGTGGTTGTCCCTATGCTTTCAGCAGCTGGTCTAAGTTGACCAGGTGACTGCACACATTTCCCACTACACGGTTTCCAACAGCCTTGGTAACTCTGGCTTTTGAAGTAATATCTCCTTTTGCATTGACGTGCTTCTAATACATAATGTGATTTTGTAACATCAACTGATGCAGTTGATCAGTCTGACTCACACTCCTGAAAGGAAGGCTGGATATATGCATCCTGCAAAGACCACAAGTACTTCTGACCTGGCCTAACATTTTGCTTTCTTCAGACATTGACGTGCTCTTCCCGTCTCCCACAAATCTGCAGGCTGACTTGTGGCCTGAAGACTCTTCTCCCGGGGTGGCATGCTTCCCTCACCATGGTGGCTCCTAACACCCTTGCTTACCCACGTGGAGATCCCATGCTGTCTCAGCCTCAGCGGCTGCTTCTGCTGCAGATATTTCATAAGAGTAAACTACATTTCCATCACTAGTTAAAAGCAGATCCCGCAAAAAAAGTCTACTCTCAGCAATTTTCATATGAGACGTGACTTAAAACCATAGCAAAACACAGTGCTAAAGAAAATTAATGTTTAAATAACAAGCTTTTTTAGTTCATTACAGCTGTTGGAGGACGGCCATCTATTTCAGATGCCAACAGACCATCTATTTCCTCCCCCATCCCAAATGAATAAACCAAGAAGGGAGAGTAAGCCAGATTTCTCCCTTTGGAGGAGGAGGAGAGGAGGCAGCAGATAAATTCATTCCCTTTTCAAATTTTTTCTGCATTTTTGTCCTGACTTACTTAACCACCCTCTATCCCAACATCACCCTGCTGACCATCTCGGTGTGCTGCTCTCCCTCACTGTCCAGCCTGGAGAAGACTAAAGCTTCCTGCTCTATCTTGCCAGTTTTATTGAGTTTGGAGTGTTTAAACACTGGTAAAATGAACTGAAAGCCAGAAGTCAAGCCATTTCTAGTAATGTATTTTAAGAAGAAGGAAAGTATGGGAGATGTTTTCTGTCTTTCTGTTTGTTACAGGCACCAGCATAGACTGGAGGTCATGGAGTGGTGCCTGCAAAAAAAAGTCAATCCTGTATTTTTATTATCCAGTTACTGGTAGGAAACACAGTAGTAACTAATGATGTAGTTTCCACTCTGATCCCCCTTTCCTGTTGAGTAGCTTTTCAGAGAAATTCCTTTGTGCTAAAGCTTCCTGTTTGATCTCAGCTGGAAGAGGCCATTTTGGGAAACCTTAAAGAAAGCCTTCTCAAGACTGCTTTAAGTTGCGCAAACAAGGGGAGAGTTTTCCTTTATGTTCAGATGGCAATGCTGTGTGCAGAATCATGGTTGTGATCAGCCTTGCTTATTTTTATTTCTCTTATTTGTGAAGTAATACAAGATCAAGGAAAAATTATTTTCTGCTTACAAAGCTCCAGATCATTTAAAGCAGAGTGGAGAGATATGCACACTTTGCAGTTGTGTGTTTATGTTGGTAGTTAGCTTAAAAATTCCCATAAGAAGTTAATGATGTAAAGGCTGAGAGATATACCAAAGAAAGACATGCTATGAAAGCAATTTAATATATTTTCCTCCCCAGCCTTTCTCCTATTTCTCTTCATCAATAAAATGAAAACAAAGGAATGAGACAAATTATTAGTGACAAGTTTGCAAGATCAAGCCATAAAAGTGGGAAATTCAAATGATTAGGGATTCTCGTATCGGAACAAGTTGGCCATGTTACATTTAAAACTCATTGTATCATTGCTGTCCTAAACTTAGCATTTTCTTTCTTCATTTAGAATCTTTGTCTTCCCAACCAGAGCACTGAATGAAAAAATAGCTGCTGATATCATGAATTCAATATATTACCCTCTCTACAGCTACTCTTAGCAATATGAACCCACAGAAGGACCCAGCTAATTTTGGAAGAGCTTGGAGCACCAAAGTCACTGGTGTCCAGAGAACTCATCTGGCAGGATCAGCCAAGCAAACTTCTTCCACACTGAGCCAGTTCCCAGATGGAGCTTACCGGGGCAAGGAGGAGATAAAACTGCCTGTGAAAGGGGGACATGGAATGACACAGAAAGCTGTGCTCCTTTTTCACATAATTTTGTCTGGTAGGGACAGCAAGCAGACTCCAAAGTTGGTAATATGGTGAAGGCAAGGTTGGTGGTTAAACATTAGTCCCTAGAGGCCAAGAAGCCATATTACAAAACTAATCTCTAGCAAGACCAAGCATCATTTGTGATCCCAGGTGATGGACAAAGATGCCAAAACAGAGGGCTTTTTCCCTTTTGGAGGGCTTTCTATTGATTTCTCATGCTGCCACCTGCTCTGTACCCATTGCATGGGACTATCAGAGGGACCAGGCAGGGGACCTGTCAGCAAGACACTCTTCTCAAACTCTGCTTCCGTGTAAAATGACGGAAATAACTTTTACGCATGGCAATTTTCACAGAACTCGTGTACAAGGGAGAAATATTAATGCCTTTCCCAGTACTGACCAGAGTAGTCTCACTAATCTACAGTTTAGAAAGTACTCTCAATTAGCAGGTGCCCCTTTACCAGGCCAGCTGCATGAGAAATTAATTAAATTTAATGGATGCCATTTTTTATTTGAAACCATCTTTTATTTAAAGCTTCAGGAGGAAGCAATTAATTGCAGTGTATACCATGGATTCAAAAAGAAATGAAAATTGCACAGGAAAATGTGATCCACTTTGATTTGCAAAACCAACATAAGTCTGTGTTTCACATAGATAGGAGGAATGTATTTGTCTACTGTTTGAGGAATTTCATCTTTAAGGATTCTAGTCCCTATTCTGCTCATGCGGATCCCATAAAGAAAAATTTCTTGAGCAGCAAAATTCCTGGCTGGCAAACATGCTTTGATTTACAAAGATAAAAGAAAAAGAGAGAAAACAATTGGAGAATCCACCGTTTTTTGTTTTGTAATTAGACAATCAGGGCACAAAGCCACTGAACTGAAGTAGACCTAGATGTATTGCAGTTCACGCAAGCCTCAATAATTGCCACCAATTTAAATATTTTTCCAGTTCTGCACAAGAAGTAAAAGTTGAAATGTTGACAGCTTCCATAAAGCAAAATCCAAACAAGTATCAGCTCAAACAAATACCAAATACCACATCACTACAGATCATTTACAAAATTACAAAAGGCCTCATTTTGAGGATGAGGGAGGTTTTGCCTTTTTATTTATGTCTTACAAGAAATTAACTTGGTATGGAGTATCATTTTATGTCCATGCAGCGTTTACCTGTCCCTAGGTTCCAGATGGGTGAATGCAGCCCCAAAGCAGCCTAACAATGCACACTAAATCATCAAAACAAGACGGAGAAATGCCTGCACACAAATTGTTTCTCCCCTTTGACTTGGGCTGGCTGTGAGTGGTGTCCCCCTAATTACAAACACAGTTATGTGTACCTGCAAGAGGGAAGCTCTGAGCTCTCCTGAGCCAGTACAATTATTGGTCTTGACCTAATTGCTGGACGTGCCAGCTGCTCCACCACAGCAATTGCTCCAGCCACCCTCTCCACCAAGAAGCTGTTTGTGTACAGCCGTTTCCATCCCCTGCCTTCTCTTTTAGCTGCAAGACTGTTCCAGGTGGCAGTGCTGCACAACCTCTCCTGTCACCCAGAAAAGCATCTTGCTGTGTCCCTCTGCACCCTCCAGCTCCCTGTAGTCAACCTCACCACAGCCAAAACACCCATCTGTCCCTTGACAAGTTTGTAAAGCCTTGCTCCTACTTGGCCACAGCGTGATGGTTAAATTCAAACTTGCACCACAGAGTAAAGAAAACGGGAAGCCTTGCTTTTTTCCTTCAGTCTAGGGCGCAAATCATCTGCCCTGGCCTTTATTTCCAGCAGGGAGGGAGGAGGAAAATGGTCTTTTGGAGGCTCTCTTTTTCATCTGACAGTGAGTCGGCAATTAAAGCTGACTCTGCTTATTCATTAGATCCCATTAAAAAAAAGAAACGAGCAAAAGTGGAGGGGGAACTCTCTAAATAAATTTGGTGCACTCTTTCCTCATTCATCAATAGTTATGACTAGTCAATGCGCTCAATTTAGTAAGCTAACTGCTTCTGAAGTAGAACCATATGGTTCCTTTAAAACATCTTTTTCGTGCTTAATTTGAGGCAATGATGCACCCTAATCAGCCATGTGCGGATGAGACCCCTAATTGATGAATAATGAATCACGTGCTCTCACTCTGATTGCAGCATCACCAAAATAATCCTTTTAATCACTTGAAGTTGAATTGTTTTGCAGGCCAAGGTTTCTTTTAATGGCCAAATCATGGCACTGCAGGTGGAGGGGATGCCTTGCAAGGCACTGTCCTCCACTTGCTCTGGTGGTAAGGCTGCCCCTCTACCACTTCTCCAGGGCACAGAAGGCACCTGGAGGAGGTCACAGTAAGACCTGCAGCATCAGGCTTTAACCATGAGAACAGAAAGGGCTTTGTTTTACCCTGGTGTCACCATGTCACTGCAGTCACTGTCCCTGCTTGCCCTCACCTACTCGGTTCTGCTGTTGTCAAGCGCTGAGGTGTCCACAAGGCAACCAAGGCTAAGCCACTTCAGCAACAGAGAGGGACATGGCACAGGCACAGACAGCAATGTTGCTTTGCATCATTTGTTAGCATCCTCCCGGGAAGCTTTTAGGAAGGCTGTGAAGGGATCCTCCCACTGCAACAACAGTTTAATGAGGTGAGTACAAGCAAGTCACAACACTGAATAGTAAATACCAAGCCTGGGCAAAGGCTGACAGGGCTTCCAGTCCACACTTCCACTTTTAATGTAAAAGGCTGTAAGGCCCTCTGCCTAGCCTGCTGGCATGAAGCTCAGCCTGATTACACAGGAAAACCTAAGCAGGAAAGAATTATTACTGTCCATACCTATAATGTCATGGGTCCACATTTCTTTCCACCTTAATTTGTGATTTCTGATCCCTGCTCAGGGCTGCTCTGAAGCTTGTTCTGCCTCTAGTGCCACAGACATAAGCACATGCAAGGCCAGATATTTAAATGAATTTTGATGCGCCCAAGACTGGATGCCTACCAACATGAGGAGAGTTCAGATGGTCCCCTTCCTCTCCACAACAAACCAGAATGGGACATTGCTGACAATTTTCATGGCAGTTACCTGTGCAGACACTGAAACTGCAATGAGAGGACTTAGCTACATTTCTAAATTAATATACTAGCTTAGATCAGGACAGACATGGAACTTAAAGCAAAATTCTAAAGTTGCGTTTAATCAAAGAAGATACTTGTGCACTAGCACTTAAAACAAGTAGAAAAAAAGTCAGTAATGATTTGTCTGGTGTTCATTATAACACTGAAACATTTGTGCTATGTTATTTTTCTATTGCTACCTACAAACCTTTCATACAGAGGCTGAATTGATTATCGCCTACTGTCAGAAGAATCCAGCTCTGGCATTATTGACCTCATACAGCTAATTGCACAATTATCTTTCAACTCTACAATGAAGTGCCATTTATTCTTATGTTTTGAATTTTAAAAATCTTACTGTTGAACTCCTGTGCATGGACCTTTATCTGCAGCTGAATAAAAATTCCTATTTTCCCTTCTTCCTTGCACTGATAAACAAAGGACAGCCACACTGGGCTGTATTGTCTGTCCATTTTTAATGGCAATACAGTTCACAACAGTTTTAGTAGTACAGTGCATAAATGGTACCTATGCTGGTAGTGATACCTAGTGATCTTGGGGAGCTTACAAATAAGAAAGTATTTTACATTTAGAGGACATGAATGCTTTAAATTAAAAGATTAAAGGCTCAACAACACCGACGTGGAAAATTGTTCCAAAATGTCGCAGTGACGACTCATTACCAGGCTGCTTTGGTGCTCCATTCCTTCTCATGCACAAACCAAACTTGGTCTCCTCTCATGATGTCATACTAGGCAAAGGAAGCCCCAACACAATGCTGTTTGCCCTTCAGTGTCCCTACAAAAGCTAGGACATGTGTAACTTCTACCCTCCATAGCATGTCAAAGGATGACCAGGTGTCTGAAAGCTGAGCTGTGCTCTTTCAGCTGGCAAGCCTCTCAGTCCTGTGTTTTCTGAAGGGCCTACAAGATGGGGAAGGGAGGGCTTATTATCAGGGACGACAATTTTAAATCCTGTGCTCTGATTCTCAGAAATTCTGTGTAACTGCAATTGCCACTAAAGATTTTAAAAAGTAGGGGGACAGAAATTGTTTGCAAGACTTTAACAAAGTGCATACCTTTTTATTTTTCAATGGATTGATAGTTGTCAGTAACACTATCATTTTATTAAAATACTTTAATCCAAAACAGTACTGCAACTCCACTACATCTGTAGTTCTTCTATCAGATATCCATGCAGACATTTCCTTCTGTCCTTTAAAAATACAAGAGCTCCTTTTCTACTCCACTGCAAACTCCAGCAATCCCATACACCTCCAGTTTTTTACCAAAGGGCACTAGTAAACATTTTTCCAGCCTTTTCTCTTTTTGCTGTACTCATTTCAGACACTACCATCTCCACCTCCTCTACCCTTCCGTCTTGATCCCTGTGTCTCAAAACATGGCTGGTCTGTGCTGGGATGCCTCTACCCTGCAATCACAGCTGTGCAGTCTGGATAGACCTATGTCAACTTTTGAAGAACTGATGTCTGGCGGTGGCCTGGCTCCAGGCTCAGGGATGTAGCCAGGCAGGCAAGAGCCAGGAGAGCAGGGCTGCAGATACTACCACAGATATAGAACTGTGTCCTTCCTCCTGGTGCAGTGCTGGCTAGGAGCTGGGGAACTATCAGGTGTTTTCTCCATTTCTGAGGATTCAGGCATAGATCTCCCTGTCCTGCTGGAGCTGCAGCAGCAGCAGCTGTAATCCAGATCATTGCAGCCACCTCAGGACACATCAGGGCATGAGATTTATCTCACCTCCCTTCATTGATCGGAGCTAGGCTCTGAAGGCATTCTCCAGGGTCCCTCTGTAGTCAGGAAAGAGGGAGACCAGCTTCTCCAGAGGGGCAAGGTTTTGCCCTGTGACCAGCTCCAGAGATACCCAGTTAGGTGCTGTGTGCCTGAGCAAGGCTTGCAAGCTCAGGCTTCAGCTGCAAGAGTGTGGCAGCCCCATGGCTTCAGGGTGGCCAGGAGCCTTGCCTTGGCATAGCAAGCAAACAGCTCTCCAATGGATGCAGTGGGAGATATCATGTGAATCCAGACCCAGGCTGAAGGATGCCTGCTCTTATCTGCACTACTAGCTTAGCATCCTCAAACTGACTTGAAAAAACCACCCCAGAATTCCTTGTCACCTGAAAAACGATTCTGGCCAACTCAGAGGTGTATGGGCTTGCAGTGTATGCTGAGCATCCTCCTGCCTTATCACTATCCCATAAAAGCAGAGGTCATTGTCTCAGCTGAAGATATCCCTTTGCCATCTTCAGTGCCTTGCAGAGTGGGCAGTGGCTGCCCAGCAGGATGAATGGCCTCACGGGCAGGAGAGGGGAGAACCACGTCCCTCCTGCCCCTGTTTCTAACAAGGGGAATCACATCCACTGCAAATAAACCTCTTGTTAAAAGGGAAAAATCTTGCCAATAGCCCTGAAATCCCACATCAGTACAAGTCTTGTGAGAGTGGGGCTGAGCACTGCAGCCTCAAACCTCAGCTATCAGTGTAACAGGGATGTGGCAGAGGCTTTTGTGCCGATGCCTTGCCTCTATGGCTTTCACAGCCATTTCCCAGGACTGTTGGAGAAAAGCTGTCCCCATTGTCCCACATAGTCATGGTAACACCCTCATAATGTGATGTGAGGGAACTGCACTACATCTTCGGGGTCATCCCCAAGGCACATCTGATGGGGAGCAGCAAAGGCACCTGCTTGCACCTGTGCATCGCCAGGTACATGGGGTTCCTCCAAATTTTGAGGGAGTAAGTAGCCATGATGGGGAATCAAAGCATGAACCCCAGCCCTGCAGATGCACTTCTGTGAGGAAGGGAATTTTTAAACCCATGTCCTTGCGAGCAAAACCGGTATTGGATGAGGCCAGCACTCACAAGTTATTTCAAACACGTCCTGAGATTATCCTTGTTTATTACTTGAAAACCATATTCGGCTGGCTATTTTGGGGCTTTGTAGAATGATGGTCATTATGTGATATTGCAGACAGCTATTATTCCTGCTCCAGCTTTAATAAACGCCTGGCAGATTTAATAAAACTGATCCAGATTTAAAGTGTCCCTCTGGTGATAAATCACCTGGTAAAAATTTTCCATGGTCTACTTTTGCTCTGAGATTTCTGCTTAGTTCAAATTATTAGGCAAAATAAGTCACCCTACCTTATGAAAATCAAGCTGTTTTCATCTAGTTCATGCATAGCTGCTGAACAAAAGAGTTCATAAATCTAAATAATTATAGTTAATGATTAATGCAATTAAAAATGTAAAAAAATATTGCAAACAGTTTTAATCAGCAGGTATTAAAAATCATTGAAATGAATGCTGCAAATCTCCAAGATTTGAGAATTAACTCAATCAGGCTTTCTTACTGCTTTGGAAAGAGAAAGGGGAGAAGCAGCTCAGGGGCTTCTGGCAAGACCAGGTTGCCCAAGTAGGTTGCCCTTCGCCAAATGTAGGAATAGGTGTTTCCCCGACCCACCTTTTCTTTTTCTTTTATTTAATGGTGAAGGGAGGAGGAAACAACTCCTAAAACAAACTAATTTTTGGTCATTTTCTTCCCTTTGCAAACAGTTTGAAGACTGAGTGATTTGTACTTACAAATCTGTGCCATTAAGAGAGTGGGGACCCTAAATCCACATGCACACAAGCAGTAACTGTTTGTATGCCAAGCTGTTTGTAAGCCTGATTTGACAGTGTTGGGCTATTCATTCCTTTGTCAACTGTCCGTCACAAAACGTTAACCTGCATGGGTCTTGGGGTATGGGAGAGCTAAATCTTCCTTCGACAACTGTATAATGACCAGACTGTTTCATTAGGAGGACAATTCACTCGACAAATCCAGCCCAAACAACTTATTTCACAATTTGTGAGTAGAATTAAATTTGGGGGGAGCAGCGTTGGGGGAGGCGGGAGGCGGGAGAAGGTGAGTGGCACACAATGTGCCGCAGGATCAGCGCATTAGGACAAGTGCTCCAGCCCATTGCAGCAGCGGTCGTGGGCCTGAATCCTGCAAGGCTTGCCGCATGCAGATCAGCGGATTAGGGGGTCCCCGGCATCAGGTCAAGTGTCTAGAGGGTAGCTGATAAACACCCCAAACCTGACAACAGATTTTTCTTTCTTCCTGCTCCACTTGTTAAGTGCCAGAGCAAATCTTCTGAATGGTGGTGGAGTTTACTTAGGGGCCTTTTCTTCCAGAAGACACTCTATCCATTTTCTGAAGCCTATTTCAGGCGGTCTCTAGAATAAATTTGCTACGCATCCTGCACAAAAAAACCCAACCCTCTTCCCTCCCCCTTCGCCGTCTTAACTATAGCCTTTGTCTCAAGGTGTGTGAACAAGGGCGGGGGGGGGGGGTGGCGGAATCTGCACTGAGAAAAGCAAAATCGAGTCCCCCGCGGATTAAGTCGAGGACTTTGAAGATTGTCTGAACAACTGACTTTTCATCTTTTAAAAAAGTTATTTTTTTTCCTTGGAGACAGCTCTACTTTTGAATAAATGTAACAAATATTTTTTTTTCCAATGCTTTCAGAAGAAGTGCCAATTGTTGGGCTGAGAATCTGGTGGAGGGGTTCTCTGACAGAAAGTAACTTTGTTTGTCATGGTCACCTGGCGATCACAGATCTTGCTAAGGAAAATTAAAGGGGACTCTGCCAAGGGGGCATGAAATACATTCAAAATATTAAAAATCAAAGCCATCTTATATTATGGAAGTGTAATGCCTCTCCAGCCTGACCTATGGAATCAGAGGTGGCAGTACAGGCAGTGGGCAATCTGCAAGTTTCATGCTCTGTTAGACACTGCAGAGTCTTAGCACTTTGTGGGCACCTCCAGAGCCAGGACTGAAATAATTCAGTCCTGTGGTGAATAATTGTAAAGTGAGTAGTGCTGGTTTTATTTACCTTGGGGCCAGGGCCAGGAAGGATGGTGAGAGCAAATGACAGTAGCCTTTACACTCTGTCGCTGCTCCTGGCAGCGCAGTCGCTTGTCCTCTAGCCCCTCTGCTGTTGCTTTTTGCCCTCCTGATGGCTCAGGCATGGCATGATCCCAGCTTGTGGGAGGAAGCAAAAGATTATTCTCAATTTTAGATGACAGTCCACACAGTGGACCTTTACAATGGCAAAAAAAGGCTGGCTGGGGGAAAACTCCTGACCCAAGAGCATGGATCCCAGCCACCCATATGGCTTCCACCATCCTCTGCTCTGCTTCAGAGGGCTCTGGCCTGAAGTCCTGAGATTTTTCTTATCTTCACTCTCCTTATTCCAGAGGGACCAGCAGAGCAGATGCTACCTTGCTGGAGCTGCAGGTGCTGCAGGCACACAAGCTGGTGCTTCTGACCATGCTCACCTGCAGCTCTGGAGAATCTGCTGTGCCTTAGGACCGTGTGCTTAGTCCATTGAATATGTCATCTAATATAACTCCGCACATGTTATTCTCATGGTCATCCTTTCAAGATACTTCCTTTTCTTCTAAATGAGATGCAGTTTGGGTAGAAGAGAGGTAGGACACAGACTATGTTCGGCAATTAAAACTCCTGTGCCATCTGCAATGTCTTGCTATCTTTACATGTGTGCTGCTACAAACAGTGCCAGTCATCCCCAAAACTGCAAGCATGCAGCTTCCCTTGACTTCAAAAGCACATCTGTTTCAGGCAGTGGTCTATAGGATTGTCATCTATTGCCTTCTTCTCAGGCTTAGAGGCTTCAGGATGGCTTTGGGGCTGGAGGATCAGTAGTGGCAGATAGCACCAGTGACTGCAGGGTACCAGGGCAAGACTAATGCTGCTGCTGTGATGATTCATTCAATGATCAAAATTAATGGCACAACTGGGACTTGCTGTTCTCCGCTTACCCGGGGACAAAGGGAAGCAGAAGCAGACAACATGCAATCACTGCATAGGAGCTCGTAAGTAATCTACAGTTTTATTGAAAGTTAACAGCGTTTCTAGAGTGATATGCAATTCCTTCTTCTTCCTAATACAACTTGTTTTCCCAAGGAGAGGATTATGAGGAGGTTGGTCTCACCCTGCTTTCTGTTTTGGTGTGATACAAGCACGGGTGTACTTGGACACCTGGACCCACCAAAATCACTTGACCAGGAAGTCAGAGTGACCTTGACCTCTGGGCTCCAGATGAAAAGGCAGTGGTTTACCTGAAGGAGATTCTGCCTGCCCTACATGTAGTGGAAGGTGGGACCTCCTCTGACCTCACTTCCAGCAAGGACCAGGAGATGAGTTTCTGCATCAGAGAAAGGTTTCTTTCAGCTAAGCAGCCTAACTCTACCAACTGCATTGAATAAAAATTTAGAAGAAATCAGCTTTTGATGAGAAGTGTGAGCTGCATACAGGTCAGAGCACATAATGAGATAAAGTTTAACTTGGAACTAATTCTTGAGCTTATTATACTGTAATACCTTTGAGAAAATCACTTCATATGGACGTATTACATTCTCTAAGATAGAGCTTCTACTAGCACTAAGCCAAAGAGGTTATTTTCCTCTTTATTTCTAAATGCACCAGCTTTAAAGGACGCTTTCAAGGATTAGAAAAACGTGTTTTGGTTAAACCATGCTACCCATGTAGAGGTTGCATGTAATTAACTTCTGTCATTGAGATTACCAGTTATTAGATTATATATGTATTTTTTAAAAAAAACAAGCATGGTTTTGCTTGTGTGACAAGGGGTGGCATGAAGGAAAACAGGAGTATGTGCAAAGAATCATTAAATAACTGATAAATAGGCTTAAGTTATTTAAACTGGCATCACAAGTAGCTTAAGCAGTATGTTTTGTATCATCTAAATTTCTAAATACCTGTAGTATATTTGTAAACATGGCAATCTAACATTTTGCTGAGCAGCGCATTCACATTCAAATTAACATAAATGAGGATTTAACAGCTGATTGCACAGTGTGAATAATAGTAACTAATTGTCAGAGAGGGAGAGTTGTAGGATGATGGTCCTAATGCGATCAGTGAGGAATACGATGCCTTGCGGGACGAATGTGAGAGTTTTTAAAGACTGCTGCTCTCCTTTGGGGAGGCGAACACAACCGAAGGACGATGTGGGGAAAGTGGGCAGTTGGAGGAGGGAGGCTCGGAGAGCTGGTGCGACGGGTGGTGTGAAACCGTGTTCCTGCAGGCCC
The DNA here is from genome assembly GCA_033124195.1 of Coracias cyanogaster. NCBI lineage: Eukaryota > Metazoa > Chordata > Aves > Coraciiformes > Coraciidae > Coracias > Coracias cyanogaster. The sequence goes on along the minus strand of JAVSBS010006580.1, from coordinate 64,269 downwards.
CCACCTCCTTTATGGTGGGGATCAATGGGCTCCCTGGCTATTGAATGCTGGTCCTCCTGGAAGAAGCAATTGTTCAGAGGTGTGGCTCATTTCAGGCATTTAATCTCCGCTGAATGGGGGCTGTGTTACCCGTTTTGCTGTCGGTCGGGGGACTGCAGGCAGCTGGTCAGTGGGAAGCAACAATGACTGCTGGTGCCGAATGGGAGCAAGTGCCGGGCTGAAATGGGAGCAAGTGCTGGGCTGCGAGCGCCAGCATCCCCAGTGCTGACCCTGGTCGTCCCCCACCCTGGGGGGCCACGTTGCACCCAGCAGGAACTGAGCTTTTCTCCACACTGCCACTGAACCCCGGGGAGAGGCTTACCTGCAGGTTTTGTCCTTGCCTAATAACATTTAGACCTGATAGACATGTGCAACAAGGCCTGGAGCTAGGGACCAATATGCACGAGGCTTCCAGAGGCAAAATAGGAAAACATTTCCTCTCATTTTCCTTACAGGGCCTGGGACAGCCTCTTAGAACACATAGGGTAAGGCTTTTGCTGCTGCTCAGGTCTAGGGGCTTCAGCATGTGTTTGCTCGAGCCCACCCTCCCAGCTGCACCACTGGGTGTGAGGGTGAGAGCAGTTGCAAATGGACTTTCTTGGGGCAGCAAGCAGGTCAGAAGCCATGAGTCTCGTTTTTGACAATCTGGACCCACTTGTGCTGGTGGAGAGGGTGGTCCTGCTGGGAAATCATCACTGGGATCTTGCAGTCACTGTGCCGGTGCAGTGGCTGGGCACCTGCAGCTGGGCTGCCCATACAGCACAAGCTACTGCTGCTTCCCTCTCCTTGGCTGGTGTCTGCCATAACCCAATTCTCCATCCTCAGGAGTTGAGAGCTTGTTCCGCAAAGGAACCTTGCTGCATCTGGGCACTAATTTAATTGGAAAGAAGCAAGGTGTTAAAGGCATTGACTGTGGGGCAGTACCACTGCCTCCATCTCCAGCAAGGACACTTGGGATGAAGCCTGGCAGAAAGTACCTGAGTTACCTGCAACATGTGCCCCTCAGTGGGACGGATTATTTTCTCCTGAGGAGCTTTGAATAACTCCTCAAAGAATCCCCCTCTCTCCATGAGCTGTTTAGGAGTCAACGTTAGAAGTTCCATGTTCAACAGTGGCAATGCCTCATATCCTGTTGTATTTTAATGTCATCTTTCAGTTTGATGTGTTCACCTTTCAGTTTGAGGTGTTTGAGGAGCTATCCCCATCACTAAAGTCAGTAATAGCCTCCTCCCAGTAGCCCCATCTCCACCTCTCTCTTACCCCCACCCAGGGGCAAAGGGAGCCTTGAGGAAATCCTCCTCTTGTCCTGATTTGCACCAAGTCACTGTCTCTAACCCTCTGCCCCCCAGGGAAAAGGAGGGGAAACATTTCCTCTTATGGAGTTGACCATGTTCAGACCATCTGCTCTGTGGGTCAAGGACTCTGTTCTCCTTGGTACTCACCACAGTCAGGCACTATCACAGGGGACAGATGAGTAGCAGTGAGGTAACACCAGTGTTCCTGTTTGGGAGAAACTTTCTCAGTTAGACCTGGGTTAAATTTTACCAAATAGTAGTGACACCAGAAAGTACAAGTGGTTGGGATAACCTGAGCTGCTTATCTGGCCTTGCTTCGTCTGCTTTGCCCAAGTTTATAAACAAGTACAAAACAAGAAAGATCAGACTCATCGCAGGAGGAAGAGCTGCTTCCAGGTTTACTTGGGAGCCACAGGGGCTGCAGTGCTCACCCGAGTGAGACCCTCCAAAGAGCTTTGAGATCACAATTCCTGCCTGAGGAGAGGACTGTAGAGAGCAGGTTTCCCACGCTTAGCTTTCTGCGTGAATTTTTTTGGTTTTGCTTTTGTTTGAACAAGAAAAAAAAGTACTTCTCAACCGTGCTAAACTGAGGTTATTTTTCTATTCAGCTTCTGAATGGAAGATTCATTTCCTAGCAGAGCCTTGTATGATTCACATCTCTGCTTGAGCCCTGTCAGATGCTCAAACCCAAGCTCCCCACTTCACCTTCTCAGTGAAGGTTCTGGCAGAGACTACAGCCCCCGCACCTCCCATTGTCCCAGTTATGCCTGGTTTATCCCACGTGGGGGTCCTGCTGCTCACTTCTGCAGCCCCTCTCCTTGTCAGGGTGTGTTGCCTATCATATTGACTTGGCTTAAGCTCTTTGAAATGGGGACACTGAGGCTGCCTGTACATGGCCTGATGTAACAGTGTCCTGACTTAGTGCTACCATGCACTAAGAATTATAAGCAGAAAGAGAAATCTTGATGACTGACTATTCACCATCACTTCTCTGTTACTTGGCTTACTATCTCAGATACTCCTGTTGGATGCCAACTTTTCTCCACTCCTCCTGCATTTGCCTTCCAGTGGTATTTTTTGCTACTAAAGGTAATATTAAAAGCCGTTTATTTTTACAGGTTGTCTCCCCTATGATGTACCTGGACAGTCCCATGAAAAGGTCTGACAGCATCCATAAACACTTCCTGTCTCTAAGCACAGAGATCACCTGTGGGTGGGCAGAGGAAAGGGAAGGAAGAAGATCTCCTGAGAGAAATCCTCAGAGAGGTCTTGCCCAAAGGCTGGCTGTAGGGAGGGAAGAACAAAGTCACAAAACCAAACTGTGAGGATGATAACTCACTCAGATGCAGGGACCAAATGGCAGCTACAAAGAAGCTCAGATTTACTTTCTCTCCCACCAGCCCCAAGGAAAACAGGCTAACAATGCTCCCAAGCTGAGCTGGGCTGGGACTGCAGGGAGCTGGGAACACCTTCTGCGCTTCCTCTCCCTTCAGCAGCTCCTAACAACTTGGCAGGTCTGTAAAGGATCTGTTGGAGGCAATCACTTGCCTTGACTGAGAAGCCTGGATGGCTGGAAATTGGAGAGCTGATTGTGTCTGTGCTCCCCTTGGCGTCTCTGCCTTTGATGTTTTTATGCTCCCTTATAGCTCAGCATCCCAGCATAAGAGCCACTTGCCAGGCTGTCTCAGCAAGGGATGAAATTGCTGAACATATTGGAGATTTCTTTTTTTTTTCTGTCAAGAACTCCTTATAGCATAACTCTATGATTAGCAGTATTAACCAGCCTGGCCGCTGCAAGGGTGACTTTTATTGGAAACAATGACTTTTGGAGATCTACCAGACAAAAATAAAATAATTACCAGGGCCAAAAGCCTTAAGGAGATCTCCAGTTGCTAGTAAAAACATTTTAACACATCAAAGATTTGAGCAAATAGGCAAAATACTTTCCACAATATCAAATATGTAATTTTAAAAACCATTTTAAATTTAAAAAAAATTTAAAAATTGGTATAAAAGACAAGAAAATAGAACTTTAAAGCAACCTTAGCTTCCAGTGGAACCAAACACCAGTAATGTGAACCTAGCCATCTGAAAAAAAAGCACATGGGAATTTGACTTCTTTTGGGTCCTGAATCATCAAATTAAAAATGTGTGCTCAGAGTCTGGTTGTAGCCATATTCAGGGATAGTTGCAGCAGCAAAGTACCAATCTGGTACATGGAGACTAAAAGCCAGAACTCAGCTCCGCAATCAGATCTAGGTTTTTCTTGGCAATGTCCCAACACAGCACGACAGAAATTAATTGTTCTTGCAAATAGAAGGGAATGAATCAATGGTATTGAACCAAAATTTTATTCCAAATGGTGGACCTTCAAGACTAAGTAGCATGCACCATATATGAGCAGCTATGGATAAATAGATCTGATATGAAAACCACAGTAGAGTATAATTTAATTGCACTTTTTTTTGCGTGGCATTTTATCTTCTCTGGAAGGACTTGTCAAAATAATTCACAAATCATAACTGTCAGAACTAACTGAGGTATGGCAGAGGAAACAGCAGTCATCCAGGAGCATCATGGGCTTAAGCTGCACGAGAACTTAGCTCTGCAGCCAGGAGCCATCGCAGCTTTGATGCCAATGCAGAGTAGGTGAGGTCTTCCTTTTAAGACCTCATTGGAGACACAAACAAGCATCCTGATCTCTGGTCAAGCTCCACAGCACAGTCTGCTTTTCAGTTTCTCTTGTTTACTCTCCTTGATGCTCTCTCACAAAACACTGGCCTGTCATTTTAGCCGCTCAGGACTCCCTGCTGGTTCTCTCCCATGCTAGTCCTGCCAACACCACTCAGCAGAGGCCATGAAGAAAAGGCAGCATTGTCCTACCAGCACAGCTGTGTGTCCCTTCTGCTTCTGAGGGTCAGGACAGCACTTCTGCAGCTGCTTCACAACATTGCACACACCCTCCAGTCAGCATCTCTGGAAAATCGGTGAACATCCCCAGCACAGCATGTGTTGTGCACACAGGTAAGCCTCATTTTTTTTCTCCTTCCGGTGCTACTGACATGCTTTCTGGGTTTGCCTGGATGAGGATCCTGAGGAATCTTCACAAAGGATAAAGCTGGCTCCCCAGCTAGTGTGTAGCCTTGGGGACTCTTAGGAGGACATAGGGCTCTTGTTGCTAGCAGAGCAATGAGGAATTGAGCCTCCAGAGCACTTTGGCCACTTGTGTAAACCCTGCAGATAGGTAGTCTAAAAAGCTGCTGCCCTCCACGAAGAGCAGATGGAGATTAAATCAGCACTGTTCTAAAACTGCTCTGAAAAACTCATTTCCTACTGACACAGGCAGCAATGAGGCACTGGTTACAGCAGTCCTGGAAGCTGGTGCCCTCAGCAGCTACTGCAAGGCTTGTAAGGACTCATTAGGGCATCTCCATGAGAGTGATGTCCTGGGTTCAGCTAGGATAGGGTTAATGTTCACAATCAGCTGGGAGAGGCTGCAGCTGGGAGAGGCCACAGCCAGGATAAACAAGGGAACCAGCCAATAGGACATTTGATACCCTATGATGTCACGCCCACTATTTAAGGAGAGGGCTGGTCGGGGGATTTGGTGCTTGTTTTCAGTGAGTGGCCAATGCAGGAACAGCTCCTCCTGGGTACCAGGTAGAGCTGTATAGTTTGTATCAGTCGCTTTATAGATCATTTCATTAGTACTGTCGTTACAACTGTTGTTTCTTCTCTTTGAGTTGTTCTATTAAACTGTTCTTATCTCAACCCGAAGGGTTTTCACCTTTTCTCTTCCTGATTCTCCTTCCACAACACAGGGAAGGGAAGGGGTGAAGCAGTGGGCAAGTGGCTTCGTGGTGTTCAGTTGCCAGCTGAGGTTAACCCACAACCGTGATCAGAGCAGTCACGGACTCAGAGTGAGGTGTAGCCTGGACAGCTTACTCATCCCATGTCAATTCCTCATATGCAAAGGTTTGTGTAACCTGTCCTTGAAGCCTCCTAAAGGGGAAGGCTCCACTGTTTCTCCAGGTGACCTGCTCTGGTACCTCATGGTAGAAAATAGGAGGCGAGACCAAGGAGTGAGGATGGAGGAGCACAGCTTCTCCAAGCAGCATGGTGAGCAGCCGGAAACAGACAGTAAGATTATGTTGTCTGCCTAAGAGTGGAGGGAGAGCATTAATTGGGTTAAGTGGCCACCCTGTAACTCTCCTGGCCCTTTGTTGCTCCTGGGACAGGGCTCTGCTGGTTGCCATCTGCAGCCAGCGCAGGTTCCACGTGGAGGACTGGAGCCACAGGGGTGAGGCTGACACTGCTCCGATGGCTTTCAATAGCAACAATGGCAGGCACTCAAAAGTGAGGAGGGCGGCCTTGATGTATTTAGTACCATAACCCCCCTTGAAAATAATGAAAGCTGGCTCCTTTGTGGGTCTGGGGCTGAATGGGTGTTGTAAATCTTGTTGCCTTTAACTTCTGTGTCTGGGGAGTTTGGTGCTCCTCATTCATTTAGTTAGACCCTAAGCCATGTCATAGAGGGAAGGGCATGGTAGTATCTTATAATGTGCCCATAAATCACTTTATACAGGCTGGTTTTTGGTATGCTTATAATCTCCCTGAATGTTTATAATGTCTAGCTTTATTAAGGGCTTATGGCCTTGTCTTAATTTTCCTGCAAACCAGATACATGTAATGATATTAATTTATATTATTTTTCCAGCTGTACATTCTTTTACTGGTTAATCTTTGTTTCCATGTAGTTTAACAAGGGCTAGGTGAGTGTGCATAGACTTCTCACTAACTCTTGAAATATAAAAAAGTTATGTTTCGTATTTCCAGACTTTTGTAAAATCACCACAGCTAGCTGGCATCTGTGCTAGCTAGATACTACCACTGTGAGAGACCTATGTCAGCCATCAGGACAGCTCCACCCCTAGCCAGGGCAGGCTATAGGGTCATACTGGTGGAGAGAAGCAGGCTCCAGTTTACATATCACTTTTTAGCTGGACAGCAAAGGCCTGTAGATGAGCAAAGCTTAACTCAAGAGTTTCAGTGACAACGTGGCAAATAACAGCAGGTGAAATGACATCTTGGCAAACAAGAAGCAGAGTTCTCTGATCTTTGAGGTTTTCATCCTGAGGTTATTGAGCTTTCAGTGGGGGGGATTCTCAGGAAGGAGACATGTCCTCTGCTCTCCTGGTGCTACCCAGAGTTAGTTTCAGAAGGAGTGAGGCTCGGTCTGGTGTTGAAGTGTGCCCTCACCATCTTCAGGGATATCACTGACTGAAACCTAGCAAGTGTGGTTAAGCATATGCAAGCTATTCTTTTCTGAAAGGCTGCGATTTGACTGATGGGGTGTATTTTCACATTAATGAAAAGGCTAACCAGCTGCTAGGTTTAAGATATACTGCCTCCAAAAAAGGGAATCAGACAGCTTTTTAGAGAAAAGGCTTGCAGATTTTGTTTTTACATAGGAGCAAAGCATGCTTTCTTTTGTCCTCATTTTCAGGAACTGTTCTGATGGAAAAGAGATTGTGAAGGAAAAGTAACCCCCAAGGTTTTCATGATCTTTTAAATTTGTACCTGAAATTGAGACTGAGAGGGAAATACCTTCGGGAGCATTACTAATTGGAGGTGCTTCATTTCTCTTCCCCTCTCCAGATAGAATGAGGCAAGAATGCCAGTTAATGTATTTGGGAATGGAGTTAATGTATTTGGGAAAATTTTTTGTCCTCTGTATGTTATATTGTTATCATGACCCATATTTCAGTTCCTGGCCTTCACAGAATGCTGCCACTGCATCCCTATTCCAAATCAGATCCAAATATAGTGGAATTTGTCTATTCTCTCTCCCTTTCTACAGGAATGGGAAGAATAAATATCAGCTTGAAAATTTTACTTGGTGCAAAAAAAAAGAAACAGAAAGCACTTTTGAACAGGAGTCCTTATACTTTGTGACATCCAACTAGTGAGCAGGACAAGGCTCAAGGCCATCTGCCCTAGCTGCTCCTGACATCTGCTATCTTAACTGGCCAGCCTGAGGACCAGAACAAGTTACTATTAATTATTGAAGGCACCATTTTCAGTACTGGCTTCTTTAGCAGAGGTCAGAGTGATGTCCATTTAGTCGCAGAGACACTGAAAACTAAATGCATGACCCCAGTCAAAGTTCATTGTAGAGACACAGATCTGGGCCATGACCTTAGAAATAGCTCAGCCTCTTTTTCAGGAGCAAGAAGGCATAGAATTACCTATTAGAATAAAGTTACCATCTTCAAAATGGGTGTCCATATAGATCAGCAACTGCTACCATAAATAAGTGGAAAGATTTCTGAGGATGAGTGACAGCAGCACCTAACCATACAGGGGTTTTGTGAATGATCTTTTCACCTGCAGTAAGCATCAGGACAGAAGCTGGAGGCAGTGTTGTCTCATCTGGCATGCCAACTGCATAACTCCAACATCCAGTGTCCCCAGGAGGGCAGAAAGGAGATAGGACTGGGAAAAGCGATGCTGAACATATAACTGCCCCTGAGGTGGGACGGACTTTTTGTATTTTTTTTTTTGTTAGAACATTTCTTGGCTCAGGTAAGTCGAGTGATGCAGTTCGTACCTGGATACAGAGGTGTTGGAGAGGCACACAGGGTGGGCAGTGAAGGGATGGGGATCCTCGTGTGTTCCCTGCCTACCAGGTGCAATACACCATTGAGAACAGGATGAGACACTGAGGCAAACATAGAAACTGGCTGATTTGACATTTCCAGATGCTCACTGTGGTGGTGGTGTTAAAAAAGCCCTGGGGAGCAGGCAACTGGAAATGTCCATTTGAGGCTGCAGCACTTCAGGACAGATTTTGCCATCCTGCCCAGAGGTAAGACAGGATGGTGGCCTAAAACCATCCCCTGGCTGTTGTCTTGAGAGTGCATAAAGAGCCCCAGGTCCTGAAGTTGTTGCCCCCAAGTATTGCTTGTCTTAATTCTGCCCAAAATGTGTCACATTACAGAACAGAGCCACTTACACCACTGACTGAATCCCTGGAGCTGCTGGCAAGCACTGATGATCTGCTCTGGTCTCACAGCAAAGTCCTTGGTGCTGATTCTCCTCCAGATTTTCCCTACTTGAAGGTGAGAAAAGGCTCAAGTAGAATGTCCTCAATCTTGCAGGTGCCCCTTGCAGGTGCTACCAGCTGTTATCCACAGGCCACCATTAGTAAACAAGCTTTTCATGGCAAGCTCCAATCCGGAAAGCCCCATGTCCTCTCCAGTGTCAACATCTGGATGCCCAGATAACATCTCCTGTCCCAAGCCAGTGCTGGACTGCACGACATGCATTACCTGTGCATCGTTTCTAGTCAAAACCATTTCTGAGGAAAACTTGTTTGCCAGAGCTGAGCAGAAAAAAGGCATGGTATTTTAGAGGACTTGAGCGCAAGTTTGCAAATCCCCATACAGTATTATCTGACTGGTGTGAGGAGAGCCACGGCTTCCATAAATACGACCAAGAGGGTATGTGTGCAATTCTTGGACATGCAATTAGGGGGGTAATCCTCTTCTTCTGGAAATCAAAAGTAGAGAAACTAGGGATGAACAGTTCATATGGATGAAAGTATTTCTGGGTTTATCTAAATATATCACAAACTGTTCCTAACAGTGCTTAAATCTCCTTTTTTTCGTGCATGTTGTGGATGTTACAGAAGAGATGTGCAGGCTCTCCAGAACTGCCTGACACAGGTCAATCATTATTGAGACCTTAAAAGATCACCCAGGGAAAAAAGCTTTCCCTTGGACTTTGCAGAAACTCTTCACACTGGGCATAAATCAACATGAGCTACTTTACCTGGGGAAAATAACAGTGATCCGGGAAATGGCTCATAAACATGCTGAACCTTGGGGATAAACGAGCAGGATAAATTAGAGGACACATGCTCCATTTGCAACCCTCTGGCCATTTTTCCTGCTCCAGTAGGAGGCACTTCAGGACATGGCCTAGCAGTCACGGCTGTGTTGAGTTGGCGTTGGACTTGATGATCTCAGAGGTCTCTTCCAACCTAAATGACGACTCTTCGAGGGCGGAAAGTGGCTGTGGGAAGCCAGGTGGCTATCCGGCTCTCCAAGGCCGGGGTGGAGGAAGGGAGGGGGGTTCCCAGGGGATTCCTCAGGTGAAGAAGTGCTGAGGGTGTGGAGAGCCCCACTGGGCCCTGGTGGCTCTGGCAGGAGGGGCTGATGTGCTGTGGGCGTTGCCAGTGCTGGGCTGTGCCTGGCTGTCGCCCCAGTACGGGGCTGTGGGAGGGGTGCCCAGGTAGAGGAACTCCTCTGCTTGGTGATGGAGTGCAGGAAGAGGTGAGTAGGCTGAGGGCCGTCAGGGACTGTGAGGGTGAGGTAGGCCGTTGGAGCCACATCCTGCCTTCCATGAAACAGGCCCAAGGGTCGGACAGAGCTCAGGACATGATGGGCTCCCTGCCCTCTCTCTACCTAGCTGAATGTGATGACTTAGATGGTAGGGAGCTATGGCAACCAGTTACTGCCAGTGACCCCCTCCGTTAACCACCCCACCTTCCCAGATGCCCTTACAAGATAGATATAACGTTCTGCAAGGGGAACCTAATAATGACAAGGATGAAAGTTCATCTAGCTTAGAGGTGTCACCAAAGCTAAGTTGGACTATGCCTTGCAACAAAATAACTTAAGTAATGAACAAAAGATGTGTCCTTGTCATAGGGACTCGCTTCTGAAGGGAGCGAAGGCCCTATATGCAGACCAGACCCACTTCTTAGGGAATTCTGCTGCGTTCCTTGGGCCAGGGTTAAGAACTTTTAAGAGAAAAGTCCATACCCTAGTTCAGCCCTTGGATTACTACTCCTTAATGATTTTTCTGGTAGGTGGTGATGAACTTCAGTCAAGAAGTCCGAGGACAATGATGAGATAATTCAGCTGGTTAAGGGACTGGGAGCACAAGTGGCGTTCTCCTCTGTCCCACCAGTTGGGTTATGCATGAGGGTTTAGACAGGAAGAGCCATTAGATCAATTCCTGACTTTGAAACTGGTGTTACCGGCAGGACTTTGGATTCTTTGACCACAGGTTGGTTTACAAGACACCAGGCCTGCTGGCATCAGATGGAGTAAACTTATTGCAAAGAGGGAAAAGGATCCTGGGACAAGAATTAGCAGGGCTCATTGAAAGAGCTTTAAACTAGACTGAAAGGGGAATGGGGATGAAACTGGGCTAGCTAGAGAAGAGCCTGGGCATGGCATGCTGGTACTCATGGGACAGTGTACTGGGAAGGTCTTTCAGTCTGCTGTCTCAGTGGAGGTGGGGGTTGTTTATCCATGTGGCAGAAAAGGCTCAAGGCTTATTGATAGGTTAGTAACAGTAGAAGTGACTGAGAATGGTCAGGCAGGAGTTAGGGCTTCCTCCCCTCAAAGGTGGAGGGATTATTAGCCCAGCTGAAGTGTGTCTACACCAATGCATGCAGCATGGGCAAAAAACAGGAGTAGCTGGAGGCCATTGTGCAGGAGGGAAATGATTATATAGTTGCCATCACAGAAATGTCGTGGGATGACTTGTGTGACTGGAGTGCTGCAGCTGATGGCTACCAGCTCTTCAGAAGGAACAGGCAAGGAAGAAGAGGTGGTGGGGTGGCCCTCTGTGTTGGGGAGAGTTATGAATTCCTACAGCTTAACAATGGTGGTGATAGGGTTGTGTCCTTATGGGTAAGAATCAGGGGGAAGGCCAACAAGGCCAATGTCATGGTGGGAGTCTGTTACAGACCACCCAACCAGGATGAAGGAGCAGATGAAAAATCTATAAGCAGTTGGAAGACATTTCACTATTAAGGTTATGGAGCAGGTCATCTTGAGTGCCGTCACGCAGCACGTAGGAGACAACCAGGTGATAAGGCCCAGTCAACGTGGGTTCATGAAAGGCAGGCTCTGCTTGATGAATCTGATGTCCTTCTATGACAAGATGACCTGGATAGTGAATGAGGGAAAAGCTGTGGATGTTGTCTACCTAGACTTCAGTAAAGCCTTCAACACTGTTGCCCACAGCATTCTTATGAAAAAACTGGCTGCCCTAGGCCTGGACGGGCGTATGCTCTGCTGGGTAAAACACTGGCTGAATGGCCAGGTCCAAAGAGTGGTGGTGAATGGAGTTAAATCCAGCTGGAAGCTGATCATGAGTGGTGTTCCCCAGGGATCAGTTTTGGGGCCATTTCTGTTTAATATTTATCAACAATCTTGATGAGGAGATAGAGTGCACTCTCTTTAGGTTTGCAGGTGACACCAAGTTGGGTGGGAGTGTTGATCTGATTAAGAGTAGGGAGGCTCTACAGAGGGACCCAGATAGGCTGGACCAATAGACCGAGGTCAACTGTATGAGTTTCAACAAGGCCAAGAGCTGAGTCCTGCACTTGGGCCACAACAACCCCATGCAATGCTACAGGCTTGGAGAAGTGTGGCTGGAAAGCTGCCTGTCAGAAAGAGACCTGGTGGTACCGATAGACAACTGACTGAATATGAGCCAGCAGTGTGCCCAGGTGGCCAAGAAGGCCAATGACATCCTGGCTTTATCAGAAATGGTGTGGCCAGCAGGAGTAGGGAATTGATTATCTCCCTTACTTGCTACTGGTGAGGCCACACCTCAAATATTGGGTTTGGTTTTGGGCTCCTCACTACCAGAAGGACATTGAGGTGCTGGAGTGTGCACAAAGAAGGGCAGTGAAGCTGGTGAAGGGCCTGGAGAAAAAGTCTCATGAGGAGCACCTGAAGGAGCTGGGGTTGTTTACACGGAAGAAGAGGAGGCTGAGGGAAAACCTTATTGTTCTCTACAACGACCTTAAAGGAGGTTGTAGAAAGGTGAGTGCTGGTATCTTCTCACAAGTAGCAAGTGATAGGACAAGAGAAAATGGCCTCAAGTTGTACCAAGGGCAGTTTAGGCTGGACATTAGGAAAAATTTTTTCACTGAAAAGGTTGTCAGATATTGCAACAGGCTGCCCAGGGAGGTGGCTGAATCACAGTCCCTGGATGTGTTTAAAAGCTGCATAGATGTGGTCCTTAGGGACAGGGTTTAGCAGCAGACATAGTGGAGTAGGGCTGTGGTTGGACTGGATGATCATAAAGGTCTTTTCCAACCTAAATGATTCTACAATTTAAAAGAGGGATGTTGCTGAAGTCTACTGCTAAGGGAATTTTCAGATACTCTTGTCTAAAAGTTTATTGTCTAGCATATTGTTTCAACAAGCAGATAAAATCTGTCAAGCACTTCACAATGTAAGGAGTATGTTAGAAATTAACTAAGAGATAGGGAAGGCCCTTAATGGCCAGACACAGTAAAGAACTGCGTGGAAAGAGTCAGGGTAAGCATGAAATCAACAAAAAAAGGAGGACTTAATGAAAAGACAAGACAAGAGGCTCACTGGATATCAAACGGTTAAGGCAAAGAGGAAGAACAGAGCACAGATGAAAATCACAAACTTAAAAGTCCAGGCTATGTTCTCCCTGGAGCTGTAGACTTTGCGGCTCACTCAACATTAGCCCTAAACTAAGTGATACAGGGCTTTCCATGTTAAGGCAACAATCGCTATGAGTGGCCAGATAAGAAGGTGTAGAGGGAATAATGTTGTTGCATTGCCGTGCAGGCCTTGGCATGGCTTTTGCATAGCCAGTATCCCTGGAGCTGTAGGCTTTGTGATTCTCTGAACCCTAACCCTAACCTTCCCATGAATGGCAAAGGAGCTTGTGGGCGGAGGTGGCCAGCACGATGGTTATCCAGCTGAGAAGGTGTGTAGGGACCAATGTTGTTGCAGCGCTCTGCTGGCCTTTGAAAGGCTTTTTCATTGCCAGTATTCTTGGAGCTGTAGGCTTTATGGTTCTCTCAACCCTAACCCTAACGTTCCCATGAATGGCAAAGGGATTTGTGGGTGGAGGTGGACATCACAAGGGGTATGTAGATGAGGAGGTGTGGCGTGCTTAATGTTGTTGCATTGCCGTGCTGGCCTTGGCATGGCTTTTGCATCACCAGTGTTTCTGGAGCTGTAGGCTTTGTGGTTCTCTGAACCCTAACCCTAACCTTCCCATGAATGGCAAAGGAGCTTGTGGGTGGAGGTGGCCAGCACGATGGTTTTCGAGATGAGAAGGTGTGGAGAGAGCAATGTTGTTGCAGTGCTGTGCTGGCCTTGGGATGGCTTTTGTAGCAACCATGTCCTGGGTTATTTAGGCTTTGATTATTTTAATTCTAAGAGTTTATCCCACCTGCTGCCTTTCACAGGTCTTCACAGGTACTTAGTGTCTTTGTTATACTAGGGTCTGGAAATTTTAAGTATTTTTCCTAGTTTTTTATGTATTTATGGATACAACTGTTAGGGAGGAAAGGATAGATCTTTGTTTGAAATTTGTTTCTTGGATAAAATAAATTTTGAGCTCATGTTTGCAAGCTGCGAAAGCAGCTCTTTCTTAGCTTCCATAGAATTCCAGGAATTGTTATTTGGATAGATTTTTAATATCATTATATCCAGCCATTAACATATCACTGCCAGGTCACCTTTACAGCATGTACCTCATCACCACATCTCTGTATCTTTAAACGCCTCTGCTGATGATGACTCAAGCACTTCCTTTGGCAGCCTGTTCCAGTGCTGTTTTTAAGTCCTTTTGGTGAAGATGTTTTTCCTAATATCCAATCTAAATCTCCCCTCTTGTAACTTGAGGCTATTTCTTCTTGTTCTGTCAATTGCTGCTTAGGAGAAGAGATGGACACCCACATTGCTACTAGCTCCTTTCCAGTGGTTGTAGAGTATGATTATGTCTCTTCTGAGCCTCCTCTTCTTTTGGTTAACCCCATTTTATTCGATTCACAGAAGGGACCTTTAAAGTTCACCTAGTCCAACCTCCCCAGCAGTGAGCAGTGATATGTTTAACTAGATTATGTTACTCAGAACCCTGTCCAACCCATGCCTACTCCTGGCCAGGAATAGTTTGGATTTATTATGAGGGAGGTTGTGAGGAAGTCCTCATCCTTCTGTCATTTGTAGCTGAAAACTCCATCTTATGTGAAGCTGCAGATATCTGGCAGTTTGTAAGTTTAGCTGCCTTTTTTTTCTGATGAGCTAGGACTTGAACTGCTTTCTTCCCTAAGGCATAGGTTCATTTACTCTCCCCATTGCTCTTACATTCTCCCTTACCACGTTTTCATTTGTGCTGTTCCATGGGCGTGCTGGGCTGTGTTTTCATGCACTAGCACATCCTGCCAAGGTCTTGCCCTTGGACTGTGCTTGTGCTCTCAAACTAGTCTTGCAGTAAGTGGCCATGCTTTGGGGGGCAAAAAGGCTTTGAGGTCCTTCTAATTCCCGTGAAAAATTAAGAGGATGGTGGTGAATTTAGAAACATTTTTTTCTCTTTCCATAAAAATATTTTTATATATATTTCTTTCAATAGTAGCAGAGCTAGAGTTTTGTCCAATTAAGATGAAACAAGGACACTGAACAAGGATAAATTTGCAATATTCTATACTTTCTCCCATGCTTCGGTTCTTTGCCCGTTATTTTCAAGAGTAAAAAGACACATATCTGCAGCCTTGCCTTATGCTTACCTGAGCCAATTTGCCATCATTACCCCTAACCTGCACTGCCACAAAGTTTGGGCTTATTGCTTGCTTTATTTATTTCAGCAAGAAATGTATGCTTTGGCAAATAAATAACCTTCAACAGAAATGCTGGCTGTTTAAAACGACATATTTAATTTTCTCATCAGCTGTGAAGTTAAGGAATGTGTCTCTTGTGTTTGCACAAGTTTGGAGGAAAACCAAATTCAAATCCATTAGCAATATTTGGAAAGGAGGGGATGGGGCCAGTCCTAGAAGGAAAAGCTCAATGATATATACAACTGAACTTTCAACTCTAAGAGAGGAATACAGAGGTGGTGTTGCAAAGACCTTCAACTCAACCACTTTGGCTTCTGCCCTCAGCCTGGGTCCTGCTGGCTTCCTGATCATCTCATGACGAAAGCTTCTTCTTGCTTTCCCAAGACAGGCATAAGCTTGGCCCTTAACCCCTTAAAGAGGCTGAACAAGCCTTAACAGAAGTGATGAAACCCATGCTGAAGGAGTGAGTACTGGTATAACCCAACCCTGCATTTTCAGAGGTAAGTCTTTTCCAGTCAGGAAAATTACGTTTCCACACACATGCAAGAAGTTTAAAGGCAAATTTCTATCCTATTAATGTTTATAAAAAAGAGAAGCGTGGTTATTAACAGCCTCAAAACCCTTCTCGCAAGAGGCAGTCAGGACAGGGTATTTGCCTTGGCAGCCCTGCACTTACCTTCCATGGCAGATCGTCTCCCAAAGGCATGAGACACCCAGCCAAGCAATGCTGAAAACCCAATGGTACTGATAAAGCAGATAGAGAACTTTATTTTTCTGTGTATGCTGTGGTAGGAGATGAATGTACATTTCACTTTGGAGAGGGCTGGGAAGCCCTTTGGAGTGAGAAAGTCATTTTATGAAAGAATTGAGGCATGCGTAAGGTTTGTCTTTAACTTCTTATTTCCAGGCTTTTACTATTTTCAGCTAATGAGGTACATCTGGATACATCCCACAGTGTCAAGAAAACAAGGGTTCTGCCTATTCCATTGTTTGAGTAAGAAGGTGTTTTGGGGTGTTCACAGTCATTGCAGTGCTAGAAGAACTTTTGTATGTGTTTCCTAGTTGGTTATCTCTAACATATGGAGTACAATGACTTAGTTGAAGCAAAATCCTCACTTACTCTTTCAGTGACAAAGATAATAGAACATTCTCTCTGTAGCTGCTGGAGTAGGACTCATTATTTCCTGAAATAAAGTACCCTGTGAAAAAGAGAAATGTGCTCTGATAGTGGTTTAACTTGAATAAGGAGAAGGTGACTCCCTGGATTCCTTCAGTTTTGGACCTAAGGGAATCAGGCACCTCTTTTCTATGAGAAATTCTAGGAGTTGTGAATAATTCAAGTGTTTTGTCCTGAAAATTTCCAATTGGCATGGGACCTGTGAGCCCTGGGTGCCAGTTTCTTGGAGGCCTGGTAATGGTTTCCAGGGTTTGTAGGCTCCCTGTGTTATGGCACAGGGCAAGGAAGCTTTAAGGATCACCAAGGGTTTGGGGATTTTGTTCATCTGCTGATCTGCCAGAAGGTCAGAGCCTGTGAGTTGTGGACACTTTGATGCGAAGGGAAGACGGGTCATAAAACTTGGAGGGCTGTCAGATCCCTAAACCCATGTCAGGGAGCCTAGGAGGTGGTAGGTGCTTTATCTTGCAACATATCCTATCACCCATACCCAGAGCCGTGAGCAGTGGAAGTACTGGGTGTCTGTGACTTGAAGTGTGCTGAAAACAGCTTAAATACCCTGGGCAGAAATGAAAGAAGCTAAACCTTTTTAAAGGCTTGGGGCATACCTCTGGCTGATAAAACAGCCAATTTGGCTAAATCTCACCATGTCTGTTCAATGCTCTTCCAAATCAAGCTGGCAGCACATTTCTGTCATGTCATTATAGCTAGAATTAACTCCTCAGTACCTCATGTATGTCCTGTACATATTTACACCACATATATAATATATATATAAAAAATATTATAATATTCATTTTATTAATTAATGATCCCCAGAAAGCTGTTCCCAAGTCAAGGTACTGAATCTGTAGTTAGGATCTTGTAGAGGCACTGCAAAGAGCTGGTTTCATATCCATTTCTACCCCTTGGTGACTTTCTGCAATCCAGCTATGACTTGCAAACACTCTGGTTGAGCTCTCACAGCAGTTCCCAATGAAACAGAAAAAGATCTTTGATCAGGCTATTCACCTGAGTGGTGTTGAGCGCTACTTTCTGCAGCTCTAAACCATTTAGCCTTCTGACATTGCAGAGTAGTTTTTGTTGCTCATGCACTCCTCTTGTAACAACAGAACCACTTTGGCAGTGTCTGCAGTACATGAAGAGAGCACATACAGCAGCAATCTTCTGTTGTCATTGATGCTATAAATGTTAGTCCTCAATGCAGTATTAAAAGTATTATTTTAAACACCACCCTAAATATTCAATCTGTAACTCTTTCTGAGGTTTTCTGTGGACACTGCTATATTCCCCCATGCCTACCAGCTCACGGTGGGTCCTGAAAGAGAGGAGAAGGAAGAAGGGAACTTGCACTCTGATGGAAATTGAAGATGCTGCATGCAAAAGCACCTTGTTCAGACAATGAGCAGCTTCATCAAAAACCAAAAATACAGCATTTGGACCTTCAGAGGTGAGGCCTGAAGTTCATTGCTAACTAATTGGAAACTAATAAGGAAAATCATTTGCATTCCTCTTGAAACTCATGCATTGCTGATGCATGCTGACTTTTGTTGCTTCTTCAGCAGCCACTGAAATAATTCATGATGTGAAATTTTTCACTAGCAGTCATGCCAACCTGAGCAGTCATATCCAGCTGAATTTTGATCTTTATCAGTGCAAAACCAAAGTCATGGGGATGCAGTCCAATAGGTATATTTTACCTCCTTGTCTCATGGTATCTCTGATTCACACTAGCTTCAGAAGGTGTGTTTTAGATCTATGAGAGGGAGGATATAAAAATAAGCACATGCAGAGGGCTGGTCATGAGGTGTTAAATTGTATGCAGATCTACCACAGCGTAATCCAGACACCCACTAGGCACTGCCAGTGGTAAGTGAAATTTAATCTACAGATTTAGGCTGCTGGGAGTGTTGTGATAGAATTGTACAGAATTTGACACTGTCAGAAGAGCCTGAATTAAGTTGCACATAGACAAGTCCATGGCTAGTGTGTTAAAGCAGTCAGATACAACATAGGTGGGACTCCTGCCCAAACTTCATGAAACAAGGTAACCAGTCAATACTTTTCAGACCCAGGTTGCATGTGCTTAATTAGATTGAATTAGTATAATCAAAAATGTCACCCATCTGGTCTCATAGGGGGCACACTCTGTAAGAAAAGAATGTCCTTTTCAGCCTCCGTAACACACAACAATCCAAAGTGCTCATAAATCCTAAGTGAGGAGACTAGAGATATTTCAGGTATTAGTGCTCCCTCCTTGGTTGTACATACAACAGACATGACAGAAGCTGAAGCAAGCCTTTCTTCTCTGATATTTTTCAAAGAAACTATGCCTACAAGCCTCTGTGCCATGAACATGCCCACCCAAAATAATGAATGTGGTAAGAGCCTTTGAAGTTTGATGAGATCTGGCTTCTTCCCATCATGTGATGGAGCATGAACTCAAATCCAACGGAGTCCCCAGAGGACAACTCCACACCAGCAGCTCCCCTTCATCTGCTCATTCTCTGTGCTGTGGCACAACAAAGGCTGCAGGTGGTTTCCCCAGGAGGAAGACCACAGGCTGCTTCAAGTTCTGAGAACCAAAACTTACCCTGTGTATTATAACTGTAGGCCCGAAAGCTCCTCTGGATGTGCTTGGGAGGTAAGTGAGCTTCTCTGTTTTACTCTAGCTTTGTTTTCTGTGTTGATTTTGCAGGGAGCAATGCAGAATTTCATCAGACAAAAAGCACAGACCACATCAGCAACATCCACACTTAGGAAAGTGACCAGCTTTCTGCCAAAGACAGATGGAAAATAGCTGCTCTGGTTGCTGCTGTTGTTTGAAGCACCTGGGACTCTGACCAAACTCCAGAAAGCAAACTTTGGCAGAAGTAACCAAAATGACCTCCTTCCCACAAGACAAGAAATATAATTGCTGTCAGCTGCCTTCCTAGACCACTTCAGGGCAGTTTCATTGAAGCCGAGTGCTAGCCAGCTCCCTATGTTTCACTTAGGTGATGAGGAACTCTTAGAGAGACATGCGTTGGCTCAGCCAGAAGCTACCAGTTCACAGCAGAAATCAATTAATGGATGTAGTTCTACAAATGGTGCTTTCCAGAAGATCATGCCATATAATCCCAAGGATGCCTTGATCTTAAAATATGTGATCATCCATAGTTTGAGAAATTGGAAAACTAGCCATATGCAGGCCTATTAAGGCTGAAGAGATCAGGGTGGTTGTTATTAAATCTGATGCACTAAAATAAGCCCATCACCCCAGGTGATATTTTGTAAGATTCCTTCTGCCTAGCTCTGCATTGTTGCTGGAGGTGTGGCTATTTTGTCCTATTATGCTTAAACACAATTATCTGTTAGTAATTAAAGTGCTCTAGAGGGGTTGAGGAGGTTCACAGTGGATGGGCAAGTTCTCCAGCATTGGCAGTGGGGACTCCTCTTGCCGTACATGGTCTGTTTCTCCCTGCCCCACATTCTACCTCATTTGTGGGTGCCCACAAGGATGGTGCCAGGCAGCTGTGCAACCAAAACCCTGTGTATTTTCCCTGTGGCTGGGTCCCAATGGCTGTCACACTCTTGGTCGTGTCCCGTGTGACATCATGCTGCTCACCAGCAAACAGCTGGAAGTCAAAAACACACTCCTCAGGGTTTGTCTTCTCACTTGCTTGCTTGTAGCGGGATTTCTTTTTCTTCTGAATGCTGGCAAGTACTGCTTGGACCTGCACAAAGGTCTGGTGAGCCCCACCCAGCCCAAGCCTTTCCTACATGGAAGGAAAAAAAAACCACCACCCAAAACTATGGCCCCATGTCTGGATGTGCAGTATGCATATGAGGTGGATTTACTGCAGTGCTGGACTTAAGGCCACCCCATCTGGATCTGTTATCTGCTTGGTAACCCGAGTTTTCTCGTGACAGAAGGTCTGCTTCTTCTCTGCTGGAGAAAAATACAACCAGCAACAACAACAAAAAACAACCAAATCAAAACAAGTGTTTTTATTAAACTTGCATGCACTTAAGCCATTTCTTTGAACCTTTACAATTCAGCACAGTGTTCACTGGCGATGAATGTCTTCATCTGGCTTTAAAAGGTGGGAACAATGTCGTGCACTTAAATCCCTTAACTGGAAATTTCTTGCCTTTCATTTGTTTAGCCACAGTAGAGAAAAGACTAGTCACAAAACTTTCCTCTGTGCTTAAGAAGATTTCTCCTTTGAAGCAGCAACAACAATAATACTGTAATAGAAGTAAAGCCTGCTCTTCTTACACCAAGCATATTTTCTTCTGAAGAAACGTGCTGCAATTGCAATGACAAAGTCGGGCCTGCTAAGCAGGGCCGTTTCCCCCTGCTACTTTGTGTTGAACTTTTACAAGCAAGCCATAAATACATAGATACCAAAGAGTTAATTTGCGTTTTTAAACCTCCTTCCCAATATCCTCTCTCATTCCTGCATAAAATCCCCATGTCCAGACATCAAATCAGTAAACCCTGTTGCCTGTCAGAGAATACAATGTCAGGCCATTAGTATGTTAATAAGTCCGGAGGGTGACAGGTGGCCTAGTAGACAGCTCAATTAAGCTGCTCATTAAACACACGCTAACGAACAGCCAAGGCAGGGCCTGAACAGCACCATTCTGTAATGACATGATGTCAGAGCGAACAAATGAGGAAAAATAACAAAAACATTACAGCAGTGACAGACGCCACTAATAGGGACCCCTTGCACTACATCAGCCCTCAAATCAATGAGCAACAGGGATCAAAAAACTCGACCCAACATTCTCAGGGGACTGAATACAGCAAGATTTTTTTGGTCAGGTTTTTTCCTCTCTTTTTTTTTTTTTTTCCCCCTCCTTAACTAAAATTATCTCAGAATATCAGAAATTAATAATGGGGGGGGGAGGGGGGGGTAGGGAGGAAGGAAATAAAAGGGCAGAATTTGTTTCCTGTAAGACATAACCATAAAATGTGAAAACTGTGAAAGATGAGGTCTGAATGAAAATCATTATTTAATGGGATCATCATTTAAATTTGATTGGCATTTTTTCCTTTATCTTCCTTTTTCCCCTCTTTTTTCTGAAGCCCGCAGGTTCGAATGATTTGCTGTACCTGCTCTGCCTACTCATTCGCCATAGGTCACCCTACCATTTAAGGAGCGCAGAGAGAACTTTTAAAGTGCAGATTTGTAGCTATTATTTTTAAAAAGGCGACTTCTAGCAGCTGGTAGAAAAAATCTTATCATTTTCAAGTAAGGAGCTTTCTGGGTAATAAATTCAAACATCCGACCAGTGCTGAAATGACATTTGAGTTCCGCATTGATAAACTAATAGGCTGGTTGACCATTATAAGGTCACGACCTTAGCTCTCATCCTAGCTGCAGAGCTGTGTTAAGTTAATAACTGGTACCTTGCTGTGTTTCCTTAAAGGTCTAACTCAAGATTTGCACTAATAACTAGGATAATCAAGTCGCACTGCAATGTGAATTTGCAGCAGCAACTTTCAGGGGAAAAAAAAAAAATCATTTGGAGGCTATTAATAGACAGGTGTGGAAGCAGCTGCAAGAGCGAGCAGGCTTGCAGATGCAAGTCTGCCATAATATTTAGGAAGCCCGATAACCAACTCTTACAGTTTAACAGTAGGAGTAGGCAAGATTCAGCCACAAACAAGCCAATGGGCAGAATCGTGATTTCCTTCTCCTCATACCTCATACAGCATCTTGAACCTGCCTATGCAAAGTGGGTGTGAAGAGCTGTTGTATCAAATGATTGATTTTTTTACAGCCCCTTTGGCCTCCCACAAATAAGGTACTGAGTGCTGGAAAATGAGTACTAAAGGGTGCAGGTCTGGTGGGTGTATCTGGGCTGAATCCAGCTGTGCCCGAGACAATGACACAAGACAGACATCAGATGTCAGGTTAGTGTTGAGTTACAAAAAATGAACACAGCTGAGGACTAGCTCAAATACGGCATTGGCACTGCTTGCATGAGATTTACACATCTCTTCCTATTGGGCTGGCTTCTGAGGACGGATCATTTTAACTACTCTAATTCTGACCCGACGGTGTTAAATTAGTATGAAAACGTGAGCACAGATCAGTTCTCACAGGCCAGCAGCTGGATTAAATGAGCACAGCTCCATGGCAGAGTGGTGTCAGGAAAGACGGTGATGGGAAATGCAAGATAAACAGCCCTCCTCTATGCTTAGCAAAACACAAAGCTCCAACAAAGTCAAGGGAGCTGCATCTGTGGAGAATGTAGCACTTCAGCACAGGAAAAATTCATCCATCTCCCAATGTCTTTCATGCTTATTTTGCATACACAAAGTATTGGCTAACTGGGTGTAAGTTATCTTAGATCACCACTGAAGTGCAGAGGTACCTTTTGTTTGCCATCCACTCCTGTCACTGACACTGTTGTGCAGGTTTGGGTCTCCTACCTCTTTTCTGCAGCTATGTCTAGGTTTAGGACTGGACAAAAAGCAGTTTTGCCCTGAAGAAGGCAGCTGAAGTTTGGCCTCTTCAGCCTCAAATGTATTCTTGGTGTAATGCAGCAAGGAGCAACACTTAGCAATCTGGGAGTGCAAAACAAACCTGGCAAAAAAAATGTGTATTGAGTGCCAGTCAATGCAGGAGCATTCCTTTTGTCTATAAGGCTTCAAAAGGTTGTAAAGTGAGATATATTAAACCACGTGAGCTTGATCAAAAGTGACCAAGTGTCATATCTATAGACTATGAGGCATAATGAAGTACAAATCCATTTGTACTTGCAGCAGTGATGTTCGACAGTAGCAGCTGAATTACAGCTGCTACTTTAGAATTAAACACAACCCTGAACAAGGAATCACTTTAAAATGAAGAAGAACAGCGCTGAGCGGAACATACCACCAAACTCTCCAGTGTCAGCCCTCCTCTTCCTCCCACTGCCCTCCCAGCATCAGAGGGGAGGGAGGCTTTCTCAGACAGGGGACAAACACCACCAAGCATCATCACATCTGATTGAGATTCAATATGTTTGCCTTGCAGAAAACAGCAAAAGCTTCAGGACACATCCCATTTAGTAAGGATGTACTTATGTATTTTGGAAGATGTGGACTATGTGCCCTACCTACATTGCTCCTGGCTTTCTATGGGCTCCGTCGTTCTGGATACTGCCCTTGTACTGGTCCTACAGTGGTTCATTTAAGATGGAGAACTACTGGATGGCAACTGAAAGAAGGAAATACCCACTGCATTTTTGCTATACATCTTACCTTATGTTGTGGGGCTGACAATATGCTAAACAAATATTTTTAGAAACATTTGTAGCAGGGCTTGTAATAGCCAAGGGCAGAACGAGGTCTGAAAGGTGCTCTCAGAGCCAGCCATGCACCAAGAGAGGGATGGGAAACAGGAAGCCCCCCCAACAGTGTGGCGAAGTGCCAAGAAGTGTAAAAGAACAGAGAGGTATCTGGGAATGTTCTTATGTTGTTCCCTGGCAAACTCACGTCGTTGAACATCTCTGTAGCCCCATTCCACCCAGAAATTGAAAAATATCACATGCAGATTTTACAGAATGTTCATGCAAGGCAGGAGGGGTGCCAACATGACCTGGGAATAAAGCTGAAGCTAAGAAATCAATGCTCACAAGTGAAAAGCTAAAAGATAATGTGAGGAAGGGCACTTTCAGAAAGAAAATTATACTAACCACTTACTGAAGTTGCAGGCAAGTCCTCTCCATGGTGACTTCAGATTCATCGAAGAACAATTTCCCATGTCTGACAAAAGCTGCCTGCTGAAATTAAAGTTTGCCCTGCTGTAGTTCCTCCCAAAAATTTCCTTTCGCCACCCATGTCCCAGGGTTTAAAGGTGCTGGCTGTCGTTGCTTCCCTGCCCTGACCTAAGTGGCCATTGACAGAGACTTTCCAGCCTGTGGGGGTGCAGGACTGTGCCTCAAAGCTGCCCCCAGGGACCACACCATGGCCCCTTGGGGAGCCTCCTTGTCCAACAGACATGGCACAACACGAGGGAAGGCACTCAAGCACCCCCATTTCCTTTGGGGTATGTGGGTTTCAAACATTCTCAGGGGCCTTCTTACTCAACATCGATGACAGTAGTTTAGACAGCAGATTTCAGTGTTTAGCTTCTAGTTTTTTGATATGTAGCTGTACATCTTATTTACCAGACACTATTCCAGCTCTGCTCTATAGAGAGTTATCTGTGTCCTCATGGGATTTCCTATGGGCACAGCATTGTCAGAGTGCCCCATAAGTACTTATCTCCACCACTCCTCTGTAAAGTGTGGCAGATGAAGCAGGAGAGAAGATATTGCTGGTGCGAGCTGAGGCGCAGGGTCACAGTCAAAAGTAGTAACTAACCAGTGAGCTTTTTTGGTTTATAGTATTCTGGCATTACCTGTATTTTATTAGTCCAAAACATCCCCCTCTACCAATGCCAACTTCAGCTGAGATGCTCTGCATCTCTAAGCATCATCACAATTCTTGTTGAAGCAAATTCTTCACCTTGTCCATCCTCTTCAAGACTTGTCCTGGCCTGTACCCTTTCCCCAAATCCAACCTCTTCCAAACCTCTGGGTTCATGTCCCTGTTTTGGCCCTACCATTGTCACCTATCCCCATCTACTTTTTGCATCCCAGCCCTGATCATTTTTGGTCTCAACATGCAGGGCTTCCTGGACAAGACCCCAGGTCTCTTAGCTCGAACACCCAAACCCAGTTTCTCTCTCCTCTGTGCCTGTTTCCAAGACCCCATCCCAGTTTCCTTGTCTGGTTTTGCTCCTTCCTCACCTCCATTCTCATCCTCTTGACATTAAGCCAGGCAGACTCCCTCTCGTGGGTCACTGGTAATGGAAGAGACAATGTTGTCCTGCAGGTTGAATCCAAATCTAAGAATCCCCCATCAGTCAAAAGAAAATTGTAACTGCAGAGATTTTTCTCTGCAAATGTATCTAAAGTCATAGTTGGCCCTGGAGCATACCCAAAAACAACAGAGTTTTCAGGGAATGGAATTGCTGAAATTGGTAACGGCTTTATTGAGCATATGCAAAACTCTCATCATAATTTGGCTGTACTTTTGAAAAGGCAGTAAAACACAAATCCCAAACAAACAGCCATTTTGGCAGATTGAGAACACTCTGATTTTCCTGTGAGAAGACCTATGTCTCTGTGTTTGTAAAATGTAAAAAAAAAAAACAACCCTACACAGACAGCAGCTTGACAAAATGCAAGCAGGCACTTGAAAAAAAAAAAAAAGAGTGCATCATAGGGTCTGAAATGGAATAGGAAGGCTAGAGATTCTTCCTTTTAGGATACACTGTTGAGGCTGGCTCTTGGCATGAGAATATTTAAGATAAATGGGGCTAGTTTGTTCATGAAAGCATCAGTGCTCCCCAGATACAGCACTAGGAGAGGGAGAGGAGGTTACCTGAAGGGAAGGCACATAGGAGCCATCAGCCACTCCCTGGCTGCCTCATCCCATTTGATGGCACTTCATTAACACCTCTCATACCAAAGCAGCTTCTCTGGTGCACACAGCCAGTCTGTATGGATCATGATTTCCCTGTTTCTGAGATTCAACAGTGCCTAACAGACAAGGAGTAAGACTGTATCAAATCTGCCCAAACTTTTCCTTCTAGATGTATGGAACCTGTACTATTCAACATATTCATCAATGACTTGGATGAGGGAATAGAGTGCACTGTCAGCAAGTTTGCTGTTGACACAAAACTGGGAGGAGTGGCTGACACACCAGAAGGCTGTGCTGGCATTCAGTGCTGGCATTTAGTGGGACATACACAGGCTGGAGAGTTGGTCAGAGAGAAATTTAATGAAATATAATAAGGGCAGGTGTAGAGTCTTGCATCTGGGCAAGAACAACCTCATGTACCAGTATAAGTTGATGAGTGACCTGTTGGAGAGCAGTGTACAGGAAAGGGACCTGGGGGTCCTGGTGGACAGCAGGATGACCATGAGCCATCAATGTGCCCTTGTGGCCAAGAGGGCCAATGGCATCCTGGGGTGTATTAGAAGCATTGTGGTTAGCAGGTTGAGAGAGGTTCTCCTCCCCCTCTACTCTGCCCTAGTGAGACCGCATCTGGAATATTGTGTCCAGTTCTGGGCCTCTCAGTTCAAGAAGGACACGAACTGCTTGAGAGAGTCCAGCACAGAGCCACAAAGATGATTAAGGGAGTGGAACATCTCCCTTATGAGGAGAGGCTAAGGGAGTTGGGTCTCTTTAGCTTGGAGGAGACTGAGGGATGACCTCATTAGTGTTTACAAATATGTAAAGGGTGAGTGTCAGGAGGATGGAGCCAGAGCCAAGCTCTTCTCAGTGACATCCAATGATAGGACAAAGGGCAATGGGTGCAAGCTGGAACATAGGAGGTTCCGCATAAATATGAGAAAAAAACTTCTTTACTGTGAGAGTGACAGAGCACTGGAACAGGCTGCCCAGGGAGGTTGTGGAGTCTCCTTCTCTGGAGATGTTTAAAACCCGCCTGGACGCGTTCCTGTGTGACCTGATGTAGGTGATTCTGCTCCAGAGGGGGGGATTGGACTAGATGATCTTTCGAGGTCCCTTCCCATCCCTAACATTCTATGATTCCTTGTGCTTGGCCCATACCCAAGGGCTCAGCCTATGTCTCTGGGTTCAGAGCATCCCAGCACCAGCCCTGGGTTCCTCCTCTCCTGTCTGGAGCTGATCAGAGGTATTGAGGGGTCCCTCATGCCCTTCCCCAATGCATGCTCTGCTCATCTTCTCTTGGGCAGAAAATACCCTCCTTCTCCCCCCTCCCCTACACTCTACAACTGTGTAGGAAGGATGAGGGCACCAGACTTTCCCAGACATCCCTGCTTTCAGTCAGCTAGAAGCGATATTCTCAACATACCTGCTTTCCTATTTTTGTGTGTATTTCAGGTAAATGCAGCTGGGTCATATATAGGATGAAAAAGGCTTTAGTACAGCACAGGGATTTTCAGTTGCCTAGACTGGTTCAATGAGCTGATCTTTGCTTTCCTTAGTGAGTGTTAGTCTGTGAGATAGAGGCAATAATGAAGAGGTGAAACAGCCTCATTTTAACATATTCTGTGGGGTTTGGTGGCTCAAAAGATGACACATATCAAGTTTTCCAGATCCTCTGGGAACTATCTGCCAGCTAAAACTAAATAAGCAAACTAAGCCTTTACATCGTACTGCTACATAATAGCTAAAATATTCCTTATGACAAAAGCCTGAAAAATCAATATAATCTTTGCAGGGTTATAAACAGGTGATCATCTAGTCAGTGCCATGTAAGGTGCCTAGACACCAAGGATGTAGGGTCATTTCTCCTGCATGGGGTGGTCCCTGGAAGAGAGGGCAACGTGACCCTGGGCCTGCTGCCCCCAGAGCAGTGTTCTACCAGCAGCCCATGAACTCGCCACTGCCAATGGGTACATCATCTGCAGCATGGGTGCTCCCAAGGTGCTCTCCAAGGTTGTGGAGATACTTCTGCCTTCCTTCTTGCCCAGTGGTGACCTTACATCCTCTCACTTCTGCATCTGCCTTCCTAGTGCTGCCCATGCCCTACAGTGGGGCAATTGCTGGGTACTTAACTACCCTGCCTGGTCATGTGGTGACTGGTTTCCCTGATACAATTCTCCAGACGTTTCCCCTCTTACCAGCAGCCATCACAACAACTGGGACCCAGGGCATGAGGATGTGTGAGCAGGAGCACTCAACCTCTATTTCTTACACCAGCAAGATCCTAATCAATGCAGGACACAGCTCACCCACTTCTTGTATACACCAAGTTGATGAACCTACCCATGTGTTGTTTATCACCATAGCACGGAAAAAAAAGATTCTGCATTATATTGCAGTTCCCAGGCAAAACCGAGATGCCAAAAATGAAATATTTTACCTGAACTGCCAACAAGGCTTTCTCTCAGTAACCTGTTGGTTTGTCCTTTACTAGCCACCTCTTTGAAACCGGGCTGTGTACTGAACACATCTCTTAGGACAGCCAAGCCCTGAGCTTTTGGGACAGGCTTTATACTTTTGGCAGGGAATGCTCTGAAAATCCTTCACAGCCTTCAGAAGAGCTCCTTGCTTGACAGCTTAGTCTCTATAAACAATGGAGAACCAGAAATCCATTAACCTGGAGAACAATCTTGTTTCCCAGAAAAGGCAGATTTGAGTTTTTCCAGGTTTTCCTCCTACATCAGCTGTCCCAACCAGATGCTAAATGCAGGAATTGCTTCCTAAGGTTCAGGAATTGAGGTTTATCGGCTTTCAGACCAATTCAACTTTACAGTTAGAACATAGGCTTGTGCAGCTATAAGGATCCAGAAGTTTGGTGAGATTTTAGGGTACAAGCAGGAGTGTGAGGGGAAAGGCTGAGCCCCCCAAAATTATCCTGCCTCAGGCCTGGGGTAGTTAGCGCCAGATGCCAAAACGGCACCTTTCTCTCTTCATCCTCTTAGTGAATCTGCCTTGTTCAGATCAAGGAACGTAAGCACCTCTCCTTCCTTTTAGGATCAAGAGTTAAGGCAGTCTCCATCACACTCACATAAGGGAGGACCCAACTTCTGGAATATCAGAGCAGGCTTCCAAAACGTTCACGTCAGGGACACATTTTCTGGAGGAAATAAAGCAACTCCCATTTGTAACCATAATATTTCTTCTGGTACATGCTGCCTTCCTGGGGCAGGGCTCCCTTTCTAATGGACAGATGTGACTTGTCAGCGTGCTTTGCATTTTATAGATGCACCTACTTGGGGTGCAGGAAATGGCGCAGAAGGTGGAAATGTTCCCATTCCCCATGGCAATACTGATGAAGAACTGTGTCTCAGTCCAGGCGCAAGCATCCGTGCCGCCTCCCAAAAGGGAAGAGGATCGAGGGCAAGGCGAGATACTACCCCAACAAGCTCATAGGCAAACACGGAGATCAATGAGTATTTAACAGGTTTGTTACCAAATATATTCACATAAAACCTTATTTACTCTATGGGGATATTACGATATCAAAGGACACCATGCCCACCCACTCACTCCCCCTGATGATTCATGGGAATTGTAGTTCTTTTTAGCTGACTTTAAAAGACATTTTAAAGTAATGGGTCGGTTTACCACAAACTGGAATTACTGAAAGGATCTCTGGT